>JAPQWV010001460.1:0-87183 GCA_027422505.1 Craterostigma plantagineum | reverse complement strand
GAGAGCGCTATGGAACGCCATCGAGAAGGCACTGCCGATGAGCAGGAAGACATGATGGCACTCGATGCGCTGGTGAGTGCGGTCCCGCCCGAAATGGTGTCGACGATCGGCTCCAAGGAGACGGCCAAGGAGGCCTGGGACGCGATCGCGACATGCGATCAGGGACGATCGTGTGAAGAAGGCAACGACGCAGCAGTTGCGTCGCAAATTCGATCTCGCCTCGTTCAACGACGGCGAGATCGTTGAGGATTCGCGCTACGCCTCAATGGCATGGCGGCGCACTCACCACGTTGGGGAGGAGATGGAGGAAAAGGAGATCGTAGCCAAGATGCTACGAAGTCTGCCTCCCCGCTTCAAGCAGATCGCGATTGCGATCAAGACCCTGCTCGATCCATCCACCATGACGGTCGCCGATCTCACAAGGCGATTGCAAGAGGCGGAGGGAGGAGTTGAATGGACCCCGACGTCACTACAGCACGAGGGCAAGTTATATCTCACTGAGGAGCAGTGGGACGCGCAACGAAAGAAGCGAGAGGCGGAGAACTACTCACGCGGTCGTGGCGCGAACAGAGGAGGCGGCCGACGCGGGCGCGGTCGTGGGCGAGCTGGCGAATCGTCGAGTGGGCCGGCTACTTCGAACAGCGCGCAGGCGACGAGTGCCGAAATTGTGGGAAGCTGGGCCACTGGGCACGGAGTGCTGGTCGAAAGCCCAGAAGGCGCAGGCCCATGCAGTCCACGAAGAGGAAGAGGCCTCACTTTGTCTCGCAAAGTGCTCCCCATTCTCTCCCCACCGACGCCGCAATCGACGGCGACTTCGGCGACGTCGTCCGTGGCCCCGATCGATATCCTGAAGAGAAGGTGTTCGCACAGGTCGGGGAAGAAGAAGAGGAACGGGAGCGGAGACATGGTCCTGGACTCGGGGGCAACCATCACATGTTCGGGTCTAGGACCGCCTTCTCGAAGCTCGACGTGGCGGTACGAGGCACCATGCGTTCGGCAACGACTCGGTGGCACGCATTGAAGGGCGGGTCACCGTCATCTTTGTGTGCAAGAACGGGAAGCTCCGTTCATTCGACGGCGTCTATTTCATTCCACGGTTGACGACGAACATCGTGAGTCTTGGCCAGCTCGACGAGGTCCGCTACAAGATCGAGATCGAAGATGGCGTGATGCGGATTCGGGAGCTCGGCGGTCAACTGTTGGCAAAGATGACGCGCGGAGGCGACCGTTTATACCTTCTTCGGATCAATAGCACCGCCATGTGCTTAGCGGTGCGCGGGCGTGGCGACGAGGGGCATGGCGCTGGCATGATCACTTCGGCCATGTCAATATGGTGGCGCTCCGGAGCTAGCTCGGAGGAGCTGGTGCGGCGACTGCCGGAGATCGGACAGGTGGACCGCTGTGCGTGCATGTCTGGTTGGGAAGCAGAAGCGCACCCCATTTCTGGCGAAAGCGGAGTATCGTGAGAAGCAGGGACTTGAGCTTGTGCATGGCGATCTGTGCGGGCCAATCACACCAGCAACCCCAAGCGGCAACAAGTACTTCTTGTTGCTCGTCGACGACCCCAGCCGCTACATGTGGGTAGCTGCGATCCCTTCAAGGATCGGGCCGCGGCTGCCATCAAGGAACTCCAAGCCGGGCCGAGGGGGAGTACGGGCTGAAGCTAGGGGCGCTTCGGACCGATCGTGGTGGAGAATTCACGTCGATCGAGTTTGCGAAGTATTGCGGGGAGAAGTTGATACATCGCCAACACACTGCACCATACAGCCCGCAACAGAACGGCGTGGTCGAGCGACGGAATGGGATGGTAGTGGCGACAACGAGGAGTATGCTCAAGGCGAAAGGGCTGCCGGGGTGGTTCTGGGGCGAGGCCGTGACCACCGCCGTATACATCCTCAACCGATGCCCAACGAAGAGCGTGGACGGCATGACGCCGTTCGAAGCGTGGCATGGAAGAAGCCAGCAGTGCATCAAACTGATAACATTCGGCTGCATCGTCTACGTACGGAACACGACGCCGCATCTGAAGAAGCTTGCGACCTTTATTCGATTCGACTGGTTTGCATACGAGTTAATCGGGCGCACACGGAGATTAAAGCAGAACATTGAGTTTACAGTTGTCATGTCAAAGCTGTTCAGACCGACCTCTAAGGCTTGAATAACTAGCAGGAAAATGGAAAGTTTTCACTAGGGGAAGTAAAGTCCCATTTTTTATACAAGGGTCATTACTTTTTGATCTCATTAACCTCATTGATGGTTTTCTTAGAATTTGGGACGTGGGACATAGAAAATCTGCATTAAAAGATGGGTTTCTCAACGTTATGTTGCTTTGTGCTGTCATCGAGAAATGTCTTTCAAGTGTTGAATAAAGGTCTGTACGAGATTGTGGGCTTTAAACAACAAACAATGGTAGGCGAGTGCTCAGGGGTACGCCAAAAGATATCGAAATACATTTTGTATGAACAATGATTCATTGGTGACCATCAAGAAACTACAATGTTCGAGTTGGATGGAATGAAACCGATGGGTTTTAGGGCGTTGTTCGACTATTTTCCTTACCGCTTAATGTGTTGTAAATTCAGTTTCTTAGTTAGCTTCTGAACGTATGTGTTTTTCAGCTATTGTCTTATTCTGATAACATCAATGTTAAATCTTTATCTATTGGAAGATGGCTTTATATGTGGACACATATTTAATAATTTCGGATTCATATAGTCATACAAACTACTGTAGTCTTCCAAATTGCAGTCGAACAAGTTAGCAGTCTTATATTTGTATGCAGCCTTACACTGAAGTAGTCTTCCGAAGTTCGCAGTCGTACACTTTTACAAATTACTGCAGTCATATGAAGTTAGCAGTCGTACACTCTTACAAGTTACGGCAATCTTACGAAGTTCGCAGTTGTACACTCTTACAAATACTGCAGTCTTCCAAAATTGCCAAAGCGCAATTAAGTAGTCTTACAGTTCGCAGTATTACACTGAGCAGTCCTACGAAGTTTGCAGTCATACAAATTGGTGCAGCCTTCTACAAGTGCAATCGCGCAAACAAGCAGTCTTACACTAAAGCAGTCTTACGAGTTTCACAACAAGATCGAAACAACTTCTGCATTACCATAGAAGTTTGGTATCAGACTTTGAATTTGATCTGCATCCTATGGATGACGCTGGTGTCTTATCTCATGAATGATAACATAAAATATTGAGTCTAAGAATGGTACACTTCCGTTCGGGAAGATATTATCTGAAATGTAATGTTGCAACATAGTATCATGGAGCCAATTCGAGAATCACCATTTATGTTATCTGGGACTAAAGCTTTTGAAAGTGATATGCATGATTTATGAGAAGAGATTTAATCTTTCTCTTATGAGCATATTATGAACATCAAAGAGGACGACAGAAGATAACAGGTTCACCAACATAGTATACCGTGGTATTTTCAACACCATCGACCAACATACCGTATCGTCGTTTATTATGAATACGATGGTATTTGATGAAACATGTTTCATCGTATTTAAATTAAGGAGTTGTATTACTTTTCCGCTTTAGTTACGAATGGAATGATTGATGTATATTATTGAAAAAGATAATCCATCTTAATTGAATAATTAGTCAATTTTCACAACAAAAAATTACCCGTGCATCGCACGGCGGCAAACCTAGTTATGAATAAATGAACATTTCTTTCATTGGCCAACTCACACTCCTTTCGTTCAATTCAACTCTACTAAGCCCCATTTCTTTATCGGTTGTGGAGATGATTATTTATCCTAGTATTTCCTCGCGTGTGCTTAGAATATAATTTTCTTTTGTTACTCTCAAATTTGAAATATATTATTTTCAACGTCAGATATATGAAATATAATTTTCAATGGGTAGAGATATAAGTATAATAAATATAAAATTCTTTAAAGTAATTAATTAACAAATATAAAGAGTAAATTGAAAATAAATGGCAGATCAAATGTGGCCGTTTATAGCCGATAAATAATGTTGTTCTCTTCTCAATGAAGGTAGAGTTGAGCCAATAAGGTGACGTACCACGGAAACAATCTGACGTCATAAGTCTTGGGTCGTGATTCAAGAAATCGATGAAAACCTCGCACGAGGTCAAGCTCTCCCGTCCTAAGATCGTAGGCCAATAGGCCGTAACAATGTTGGAGGTAGACAACGTCCGGATCGAAGGGATCGAAAAATTTGGGACACGACTTCGCAAGCCGCTGACAAGGAACGCCGCCGGTCCCACCGTACCAGTAACTCACGTACCGCGACACGCTCCACGTCGTCCCATCCTCCTCGAGTACCCATAGTTTGAAACGAACCTCCTTTCGTCCCTCACATAGTAGTTCTCCAAGCACCTCAACTTGCCCGAGGCCACGGACAGGCGTCGGGCCACGTTATACGGTGCCAACCTTCGACCGCGTCGGCGGGAAGGCCGATCACGCGCACGTCGTTAGGGTTTTCGTAGGGATCGTACGCGATTATGCCGACGTCGGAGACCCAGTGCAGCGCCCGATCGAAGGCGGTCGGGAGGATCCCGCAGATGTCCCTTTCGTGGATCTTCGAGTGTACGACGACGTAGTTGTTCCACTCTTGGGTTTCGGAGGCGTAGACGCTGAACCGAAGGCGATTGGTTCCGAGGTCGGGAACCAAAAGGACAACCCTGTAGCTCTCCAGGACGTCGTCAACGACCCGAGTCACCAATCCCAAGCCCCATTGCCATCGGAGCGTACGCGGTTGGGCGACGGAATGGGGGGCAGACAGATCATCAGACGCGTGAGGGGATTCCATATGTAGTAGAGGTTGCAAGAAACGTAGTAGAGTGCGACGGCGATCCTCGGGCAAGAATGGTAGACCAAGCCGAGGAGGACTGTCCCGTCGTTCTCTCCAGAATCGTTAAGGTTTCATGCTCCTTCCTCTCGTGGTGGTTGAGGGAGGAGAGGCAGAGCTCGCCGACGTCTCGCCTCGAGCGGAATTGCTCTGGGAGATCGTATGTGATGATTCGGTCGGCCACGCGTTCTCCGAGGCGGGACCAAGACGGAGGGAGGCGGGAATGGCAGGCGCGGACAAAGGACGGTCTGAAATAAGACGAGCCATTGCTTGCTGACGAGCTTGCACCTAATCACAAACTTGGGAGGGAGGCGAATCAAGATGTTTGACAGCAGCTCGTCGGGAATATGATGAATGACAACTGCATTTTTCGGTGGCTCCATCTTCGATTCTAAACATCTGGATGGGGGAAAAAAATCCTGACCTCACAATATTTTCATTCCTTTTTTTCCTTCTTTTCCACCGGATTAAATCATCATTACAAAGATCACTCAATTAAAATCACACCCAGTTGTGGAACAGGTACGTGTGTAAACAGGCATAATTGTCTCCAACACACACACACCACACACACACACACATCTTTGGTTAATTCCCTCGAAATTATTAAAATTAACGAAAAAAGGTACTCACTTGACGGTCTGGTGGGTACGTTGCTTGTGCACCCTGTACGAACGAAGGAGCCTGATTCTCGGTGCGGAAGCTATATGCTCGAGAAGACGCAAAAGGAACTCCGCCATAAATTAACCAAAAAAAAAAAAAGAACCCAACTTTTGTTCTTCTAGTATTGATTGATGAATGGGAGACGACCCAAAATAACGCCTTTTATATGATTAAAGCCCCGAAATTTGATGGATGATCTTGCTGGTTCGTTGGTCTCATTCCCCTCCCTCGAGATAATTAAAAAATTATGTTATTTTGAGAATGGAATGGCAAAACTAGTTGAGTTTTTAAACTATTACAAAACTAATCAACTTTTTTATTCTAATTATTTTTATTTTCACTTTAACCACGAAAATACTTAAAATTATAAATTTTCACTATTTTATCTTCAAATAGCACAACACTTGTTAATAATAAAAATTTTACCCACTTTAACTCAAATATATTAAAAAATATATTACTAAAAGAAATAATCAAAAGAAATATAAAATTACTTGGCGTGACATACTCCTCCCACGTGAGTTCGATATCTAAAGTTGGCAAAACGGGTCACAGGGCCGGGCCAGCCGTAGCCCATCAAAGCCCGCCTTGGGCGGGCGGGCGCGGGTAAGCGATCAGTCAGGCTTACAATTGAAGGTCCGCTCCGCCCAAATTGAAGGTCCGTGCTGGCCCCGCCCATGGCGGGCTTTGGAGAGCTACGGGCCGGCCCGTGTTGACAGCTCTAGATATCGAACTCGCACAGGAAGAGTAGGTCACGGTCACGCCAAGTAATTTTATTTTCTTTTGATTATTTCTTAAGTAATATATTTTTAATATATTTGAGTTAAAATAATATGGGGTAAAAATTTAATTATTAACAAGTGTTGTGCTATTTGAAGATAAGAATAATGAAATTTGTAGTTTTAAGTATTTTCATGGTTAAAATGAAAATAAAAATAGTTAGAATTAAAAATGTTGATTAGTTTTGTAATATGTTTAAAAACTCAACTAATTTTGTAATTCCATTATCAAAGTAACATTATTTATGTAATTCTCTCCATTCCCCTCCCTATATCTCTCTCAACAATTGATTCTTGAGATTTGATTTGCGATTTAATCTTTATTTTTAAGGATTCAGCCTCCTTCAAATTTTAAATTTGGTTTAAGATCCTTTCTGAAAAAACTATTATTTACGGGACCTAATTTCGGATGATCATTTTGTGTTACAAACATTCAACATATTATTATTTTAGAACAATGAAGCGGTGCAAAATTGAACTTATATTGATCATTTAACTGGTATGGGATGATCGTTTGTGTTACAAACTTTTAACATATGTATTGTTATTTCAAAGCATTGCAGAAATATGGTCCTTAAAACTAATCTTTTTTCTGAATGTGCCTGTTTAAGTGAAATTTCTGACGGGGTCGAAAATGGAAAGTCCCATTTTTATTCATGTGCAAAGATTGGACCGATCCGACCGGTTCTTTTGCTAAGTGGAAATCTATCACTCACGTTTGAGTTTCAAACTTCCTGATTAGTATCCCTACAAAGATTTCTTCATGTTCATTACTCATCTGTTAGAAATTATGCATGTAATATCCATAACAATGAAATGACAAAATACCACTTTTCATATCAAAACTGGTCATTGTACCAAATGTTTTGATTATCATACCAACTGTTAGAGTTATTATAATAACAAAACTGAACAACATACCACTATTAGTATAATAACAATAACAGTTGGTATATGTTCAATTCCGGTGGTATCGTTTCCATTTTTATGTAGAATTATAAAATGGTACTTTATTATAATTAGCGATAACAATTGGTCTAATAATCAATACAGTTGTATAATATCCAACTTGTCTGCATAAAATTTGAATACCGTTATTTATTAGTATAATATAGAAAACATGTGTTCGTGCCTACTATATATCGGCCTAGTCTGTGGGTGAACTGTTCTTGACAGTCTCTCATTTGACTGATTTACTCTCTCTGTCCTGATTGAGGGTATTGGTATATTGTTAGTATCCCTAGTTTGTGTGATGCTAGCTGGAACAAAGTTGATCCAACCGGTATTCTTTGCTTGTGAGGAAGATGCACCTGGTACAGTGCCCTTAAATCCTAGCCCGGTCTTATCGTTGCTATCCTTCAGGCTGCTCTGGATGCTTTCTGCCTTTTTCTGGACTGATTCCATGACTGTTTAGTGTGTTTAATCTAGAGTTTTCAGATCTTAACACCATAATCTCCTTTTTAAGTCCCCTAATCTCTTCAGTCAGAACCCCTGTTTGACTGACATCATTACCAGTTTGTTCAATCGGTATGACTTTGCCCTTTTGTTTAATTCTAGCAGATAGCTTCTGATATTCATCAGCCATATCTTGAAGAGCTTGAAGTAGCTCTTCTTTCGTAAAGTCATTAGAGGCAGATTCACATACCTCATCGTTGGTTATGTTGGCCATAAGACACTCATGAGTTTCCTGATCACTGCTGGTGTCTGACTCATCACTGTCTGATGCTTCAGAGTCAGAGTCATCCAAGTTCTTCCATTATTGGCTACTAGTGCCTTTTGGTACTTCTTGGACTTGGAACTGGCTTTTTCTTTTTCCTTCTTGGAAACTCGACAGTCTATAGCATAATGTCCTTTCCTGCCACATTTGAAACAGGAAACATCAGTTCTTTCAGTTTTGTTTTTGGAAAAGTTTTTACCTTCCGAAGTATTGCTTCGGTTTTTCTTCATGAACTTTCCGAATCTTTTTACGAAGAGTGCCATGACTTCGGGGTTAGTTCCTCAGATGTTTTTGAGGTAGATGCTTCTGGAGCTACAAGTGCCTTGACCGGTTGTTCTGTAACGGCCTCTTCCATCCTTGTCTGTAGCTCGAATTCATAGGCCTTTAGATCAGCAAATAGATCGTGAACCTGTATCTTACTGAGATCCTTTGACTCTCTCATGGCCATGGTCTTTACCTCCCACTCACGGAGAAGTGCTTTCATTATCTTGATGGCCACATCTCGGTTTTCCATTGTCCTCCCAAGAGCAGTGAGATCATTGATGATATTCATGAACCGGCTCTCAAAGTCGGTCATTGATTCTCCAGGTTTCATTTTTGCGCCATCATACTTTTGAATGGCAACTATGAGTTTGTTTTCCCTCGTAGATTCATTTCCTTCACAGATCTGACAGAGCTTCGTCCAGACCTCCTTTGCGGTTTTACATAGCATGACTTGCCTGAATGTTCCGGTATCCAGTGTCTTGAACAGAATATCTTTGGCCACATTGTCCAGATTCATCAGTTTCTTTTCGCCTTCTGTCCATTCACTTTTAAGTGATGTTCGAGATCATTGTTAGATGATGTTAGATAGTTCCAAACGAGTTTACCTTTTGAATCGTTTGTGGCTGAGTCATATCTTGGGTGTGTAGTGGATTAACCTTTGTCAGCTTTGGGGTCCGTGTGATGACATCCCACATATCTTCGTTCTGGGCCGCCAGATGAGTCATCATACGAACTTTCCATTCCATGAAGTTTTCCCGAGAGAACATCGGCAACTTGCTTGATGTATTCATTTTATCGGTTGGTGATTGAATAACCCGCTCTGATACCACTTGGTAGGATCGGTTTATACGTTTAAGGGGGTGAATAAACGTTTGACTATTTTTCGATTTCTTATGATGTTTAGTGTTGTGACTGGTGTTCAATCAGTGACCGATCAGTATTTGTGCGGAAGGAAGATACTGAACGATTGATACTGATGTGAAATGAAGTACGTATTGTGTGTGTGATACCGAGTTGTTTCTGGAGTTCGGAGTAAAAATCTCCTACGTCTCCCTTCTTCCTCGCAAGGAAGGTTCACTAGATCTTCAGTTATGCAGAAAGCAGTACAACCTACCCAGCTGAACACAGCCTTAATCTAGAGAATCACCTAGCAGTCGTTTACAACAATCCACCTACTTCAACAGCTTTTTACAGTCCGTTGGAACAAAGAACATAAACTAAGAACAGTTATGTCTTTAGACTCACTATTTTCTTATCGCTCTTCCAGTGTTTGATCGATGATCGCTTAAAGAATATAAGATTGCAAAGTTGTAGAATCGTGAAGTACCTGTCTTCAGCTTGTACTCCTTCTTTTATACTTGAGGTTTGAATTTCAAACCGTTGTGAGATAACTTCTTCACTCTAAGCAGTGCATTAATTGACTTTCCCAAAATGGGTCTGTCCGGTTTGTGCTGTAGTTTATCCTGTCACTTTGCTTTATTCCTTGTTTGCGCTAGTTGACCTCTGCTTCACTCTATACTTGCAGCTTTGCATTGAATGTCTGAAATTTCCTTTCTGTCTCAATAAACTCTTTTCTTTTGTGTATTCCATTTGTATCACGTCCGGTCCATCATATTATAATATTCTTATTTGAGAGACTTGTCTGAGACCGGTATCCTTAGTAGGTATGCGGTAGAGTTCTTCGTTTAAGTACAACGTTTGTTCCTTAGTGTGAGCTATCCGGTTTCTTGTCTTTAATCGGTTTTGTCAATACTTAATCCGAATGTTCTGATTCGTATTACTAGCAGAGGTTTACCTGTTGTCGATCGAGAAGAGGCAACATCATATAGCTTCCATTTCTCGCGATTCTCTGAAACATTTTCCTGTATCGAACTAGGAACGTCGTCTCGTATGAAGCTAGTGAACGAAATTTATGGCGGGAGGCGTCTATAGTCTGTGCAGTGCAATTCTAATGGGACGTTGTGCTGCAGAGTAGTTACATTTAGATCCCTATGCTCATGACGTGTTTAAATAATAATAATCCCTTATGATTGTTGTAATTATATTTCAAACCCTGTGGTATGTGTTAATGCTCCCTTATAATTTTTTTAATGACACACATACCCCACTGTTCAACATTCAATTCACTCCTTTGTCTGCACTTGATATCTTTGTGAAGGATCTGGTAAATATCGTGGAAGAACTTCACCAACAGAAATGTTTTTTTTTTTAATGATTATGAGCTACCAAACCAAATCTTAATAATCGTAATTCTCTCGCAGGGTATCGTATCTCTTGAATTCATCGCGCAGGGCTCTATCTTTCAAATGTCGCTCATCAATATCCTGTCAGGTTACCACATAGCTCATATTTTCAATTTCATTTCACTAGTATTGTTTGGCACCTTATGGATTCTAGCTATTATACTGGAAAAATTATTTGTCAATTGTCAACTAGTTATATATCTTTTAGATCCTTTATGTCAAAATGTGAATTTCTCGTTTACTTCGTAAAAATGGTTTATTTTTTTGAGCAGGTTCAGCTGCAGGATGGGACGACTAGACGATGCTGCTGTTGTAAAGGTTTGGCAACCTCGATCTTTCTACGTATAAACTATTAACTGGAAACCTCGCATACAGTGTGATTTATATGTCTGAGTGCTTGAGATCACTTTGATTAATCGTATGGCCACATAAGTGTATATTAGTGTTGTATTTTCGGAGTTCTCAGGTATACGAGGTACTTACTGGAGTCAACGTCGAAGGAACGTCTCATGCGTCGAGTAAAGAATCTGTCTCTCCAGTCTCTACCATCAGAGTGGCCCACAGATTTATTAGAATACATGGTCGAGAGTGAAAATTTCACCCCTTGTGCTTAAAACAAGTGAAGACACTGATTCAAACACATAGTTTATTATATTACCAAAGATGAAAACCCTCATATAGATTATATGCACAGTCAAACATGGCAGAAGTTTTAGAAAACCTTTGGAGAAAACTTACGTTAGTTGCTTTTTCTTTTCTACACTTTTTAATATAACGGTAAGAGTTTACGCCGCAAAAGTTGGGGCGAAAACTCGATAATTCAAGAGCTGCTATACTATACATCGTACACGGGGAGCTGCTCTTCGATAGGCACTCGACAAATGGGGCATTTCTTGCATTTTGCAGAGCCCTAGAAGAGAACGCAAAGTAGGTTCCCCTACCAGCATCGTTTCGTAATAAAAGAACGATTTTCTCAACCAATCTCATAGTAGATGACAATATCCCAGCTCCGTGCAACAGAAAAATAGGAGAGAATAGAACCTTAAGGGGAAGATTCCTAGCACCTGGCGGCGTTCCCTATCGCAAGAATGTGAGATGAGTTAGTCGTTTAAGAAAAAGAAAGAAAGTGCATGCTTGAAAGTTTCTATGTTAGAAAGTAAGGAAAATAACCTCGAGCCTCATGCAAAGGAGGATTTGAAATGCAATAATTGGAATTTTCAGCAAGTGTCCGCCGATGTCTTGAAGACTGCCCGTTCGTTCTTGCAAATGATCCTCTGAGGAGATCATTGACGCATTGTTCCACTGCAGATAACGTGTAGCAGCTGATGAACTTTCTTCTCTTGCAAATTCCTGTGAATTATTGGATTGGACCATTTTGTGCAAACGAGGAATGCAAAGCACTCGGCGTCGTGCAAAGTGCGCGCCCATTGCGCACGGGTCGGCTCGGCCACAGGCTCGGTGCTCATCGGTGCTCGCACCGGGCTATTACTTGGGCCAAAACTCACACAAGTTTTTCAAGCGCACTTAAACCCACTTAAGCCCATTAAAGCTCATACACATGGCAAGCCCTTTTGAATAAACCCACATGGATTTTATATATATATGGTGATGATTTTCTTAGTGTCTAACCAATGTGGGACACTTAATTCCCCACTTAAACACTATCAACCATTTTAATGGTTATTGGGCCAACTTCGAAAATTAATTTCTCACTCACCCGATATCGGTTTTGAGCGCATTAATATTCGTTAGATTTCCCGTGAAACATAGATTCGTAATCTTTCAACAATTCTCGTTTCGACATCCGATGACTTCCCAATTAATTAAAACAGGGACGAAATTTATTAGTGGGTTAATTACCCCATTTGGCTAAAAAAAAATCCAACATACATCAACCTCAAGGAATTCGCAGCCTTCTGCAACGGCGAATCCGATCCGTACCGATCCGTACGGTTCCTCTGACAAGGAGCTGAGGGAGGCGTTCACCTCATTCTCACGCGCCTCGGCGAGCGTTCTCGGTGGAGGAATGCGCTAGAATGATCAAATCCGTCGACGCCGACGGGTACGGGTTTAGGAAGATGATAACCACCGCTCCCGGCAAGTAAAACGACGCCGTTCGACGACGGCTATTATAGTATACTAATCTGATACGGTTATTCCAACTGCGTTATTATGATAAAAAGAACATTTTTTTCGTTGGCCAACTCACACTCCGTTCAATTCAACTCTACTAAGCCCCATTTCTTTATCAGTTGTGGAGTTTATTATTCATCCGAAAATGATTATTTATACTAGTATTTCCTCGTGCGTGCTTAGAATATAATTTTATTTTGTTACTCTCAATTTTGAAATATTTATTATTTCAACGTCAGATATATGAAATATAATTTCCAATGGGTAGAGATATAAGTATAATAAATATAAAATTCTTTAAAGCAATTAATTAACAAACATGAGGAGTAAATTGAAAATAACTGACTGATCAAATGAAGCCAATAAATAAGGTTGTTCTCTTCTCAATCAAGGTAGGAGTTGAGCCAATAAGGTGACGTACCACGGAAACAATCTGACGTCATAAGTCTTGGGTCGTGATTCAAGAACCCGAAGAAAACCTCGCACGAGGTCAAGCTCTCCCGTCCTAAGATCGTAGGCCAATAGGCCGTAACAATGTTGGAGGTAGACAACGTCGGGATCGAAGGGATCGAAAAATTTGGGGCATAACTTCGCAAGCTGCTGACAACGAACGCCGCCGGTCCCACCGTACCAGAAACTCACGTACCGCGACACGCTCCACGTCGTCCCATCCCCTCGAGTACCCATAGTTTGAAACGAACCTCCTTTTCGTCCCTCACATAGTACTTCTCCAAGCACCTCAACTTGCCCGAGGCCGCGGACAGGCGTAGATACGGTGCCAACCCTTCGACCGCGTCGGCGCCTCCGGGAAGGCCGATCACGCGCACGTCGTTAGGGTTTTCGTAGGGATCGTACGCGATTATGCCGACATCGGAGACCCAGTGCAGCGCCCGATCAAAGGCGGTCGGGAGGATCCCGCGGATGTCCCTTTCGCGGATCTTCGAGTGTACGACGACGTAGTTGTTCCACTCTTGGGTTTCGGAGGCGTAGACGCTGAACGAAGGCGATTGGTTCCGAGGTCGGGAACCAAAAGGACAACCCTGTAGCTCTCCAGGACGTCGTCAACGACCCGAGTCACCAATCCCAAGCCCCATTGCCATCGGAGCGTACGCGGTTGGGGCGACGGAGTGGGGGGCAGACAGATCATCAGACGCGCGAGGGGATCCATATGTAGTAGAGGTTGCAAGAAACGTAGTAGAGTGCGACGGCGAGCGTCGGGCAAGAATCGTAGACCAAGCCGAGGAGGATTGTCCCGTCGTTCTCTCCCAGAATCGTTAAGGTTTCATGCTCCTTCCTCTCGTGGTGGTTGAGGGAGGAGAGGCAGAGCTCCCCGACGTCTCGCCTAGAGCGGAATTGATCCGGGAGATCGTATGTGATGCTTCGGTCGGCCACGCGTGCTCCGAGGCGGGACCACGACGGAGGGAGGCGGGAATGGCAGGCGCGGACAAAGGACGGGTCTGAAATAAGACGAGCCCATTGCTTGCTGACGAGCTTGCCACCTAATCACAAACTTGGGAGGGAGGCGAATCAAGATGTTTGACAGCAGCTCGTCGGGAATATGATGAATGACAACTGCATTTTTCGGTGGCTCCATCTTCGATTCTAAAACCTCTGGATGGGGGAAAAAAAAATCCTGACCTCACAATATTTTCATTCCTTTTTTTCCTTCTTTTCACTGGATTAAATCATCATTACAAAGATCACTCAATTAAAATCACACCCAGTTGTGGAACAGGTACGTGTGTAAACAGGCATAATTGTCTCCAACACACACACACCCACACACACACACACACATCTTGGTTAATTTCCCTCGAAATTATTAAAATTAACGAAAAAAGGTACTCACTTGACGGTCTGGTGGGTACGTTGCTTGTGCACCCTGTACGAACGAAGGAGCCTGATTCTCGCGCGGAAGCTATATGCTCGAGAAGACGCAAAAGGAACTCCGCCATAAATTAACCAAAAAAAAAAAGAACCCAACTTTTGTTCTTCTAGTACTGATTGATGAATGGGAGACGACCCAAATAACGCCTTTTATATGATTAAAGCCCCAAAATTTGATGGATGATCTTGCTGGTTCGTTGGTCTCATTCCCCTCCCTATCTCTCTCTCAACAATTGATTTCTTGAGATTTGATTTGCTATTTAATCTTTAATTTTTAAGGATATATTGAGCTCCTTCAAATTTTTAAATTAGGTTTAGATCCTTTCTGAAAAAACTATTATTTACAGGACCTAATTTCTGTAAAATTTAGAGATAGGAACAAAGTGTTATCAAAGTCATATGAACTGTTTCGTATGACCGTTTTGTGTTACAAACATTCAACATATTATTATTTTAGAACAATGAAGCGGTGCAAAATTGAACTTGTATTGATCATTAACTGGTATGGGATGATCGTTTGTGTTACAAACTTTCAACATATGTATTGTTATTTCAAAGCAATTAAATGATACTGCAGAAATCGAGTCCTTAGGACTGATTTTTTTCATGACAGGACCTGAATTTTATGTGAAAGCTCTGACGGGGTCGAAAATGAAAAGTCCCCTTTTTTTATTCATGTGCAAAGATTGGGCCGATCCGACCGGTTCTTTTGCTATAATTGTATGGAAAAAAAAGAAGTGGGATTTTTTATCACTCGCGTTTGAGTTTCAAACTTCATGATTAGTATCCCTACAAAGATTTCTTATGTTCATTACTCATCTGTTAGAAATTATGCATTTAATACCCATAAACAATGAAGTGACAAAATAACATTTTTCATATCAAAACTGGTCATTGTACCAAATGTTTTGATTATCATACCAACTGTTAGAGTTATTGTAATAACAAAACTGAATGACATACCACTATTAGTATAATAACAATAACAGTTGGTATAATGTTCAATTCTGGTGGTATCGTTTCCATTTTTATGTAAAATTATAAAAATGATACTTTGTTTTTATAATTAGCGATAACAGTTGGTATAATAATCAAAACAGTTGGTATAATATCAATTTGTCTGCATAAAATTTGAATACCGTTATTCATTAGTATAATATAGAAAATGTGGTATAATTTCTACAATTGATGGTATAATATCAAAATCAGTTAGTACAATATTCAGTTTTTTTGGAATAAAAAATGCAATAACATTTATCTATTGGTATAGTAAGGGAGAAAACCTAAAATGGCCCCGATATTTACCACATGGACCAATTTAGTCCTCGATGTTTCACGTGAACCAATTTAGTCCTGATGTTGTCGAATTGAACCAAATTGGTCATGCCGTAAGATCCCCGTCAATTTGGATGGAAACTGGACACGTGTCGACACGCGATTGGTCCGACTTTAAATATCATTAGTTAACATTAAGAATTAAAAAATGGAAAAATTCTTATAAAATAAAAAAAATCAAAAAGATGAGAAAAATACTGATAAATTAAATAAAATAAAAATAAAGAAATAAAGAGAGAATAAAAAATAAAATGTAAATATAATAAAAGAAAATAAAAAAATTAAGTTGAGAGAAAAAATATATTAAAATAAAAACTTAAATTAAAGAGAAATAAAAATAACTAAAAAAAAAGCGACAGAGTAGATTAAAATAAAAATATAAATAAAAAGTTAAATAAGAAAATAAATATATTTATCTATTAAAAATCAAAAACGAAAATGGGGATCTAAAAAAGTTTACAAAAATCCCTGACCCCGTCTGTCCCTGCCAAGTTCAACAACATCAGGGACTAAATTGGTTCACGCGAAACATCGGTAACTAAATTGGTCCATGTAGTAAATATCGGGGACCATTATGGGTTTTCTCCCGTATAATAACGGAAAAATTGTTGCAAATTCAACAATTGATGGTATAATAGCAAAATCAGTTAGTATAATGTCCATTTTTTTTGAATAAAATGCAATAATATTATTTATCGGTATAATAAAGGAAAAGATGATATAATTTTTGCAATGTCTTGTATAATAGCAAAATCAGTTGGTATAATAACCAATTTTTTGATATAAAAACGTAATACGTTATTTATCGGTGTAATAGCGAAAAAGATGATATAGTTTCTATAATTTCTGGTATAATAGCAAAATCAGTATATGATTAATTCTTGGTTTTTTGCTGATTAGACTAGGCACATTTCTTCGACTCTATCCCTCAAATATAATGGAAAGCTCATCGCAGATTGTATGCATGCATCAAACCATCGATGGGCCTGGGGCAACATGCAAAGCAACTCACTCCGTGCTGTATGCATTTAAACGCTTATTCGGCGAATTTATCATATTATTGCAAAAAAAATTAAAACGGACACACTAATGGATGATGATGTTCAGTTTTCTATAGGAGGAGGAGGAGGCTCAGAGGTGGTGGTGCTGCTACTGCTATTGGCGGCAGTTGCGTTGTTGGGGAACAAAAATGAGTTCAACAGCTCATCTTGGGTGCCTTCCTGGGCTATCCTGCCATTGAGAACTACAGCCACAAAAGATGCGCTTTTAACCGTGGAAAGACGAGGGTTATCATCAATGCAGTTCTTCCATCAATCAGATTATTCATGGCATCCTAGAACCAGAGCAAAAACGTTTCAAGTGATTTTAATCAATAAATGAAACAGAAACTGTTGAAATTAGGCCCTAAATGGGCCGCCACGATTATGGGCTAAAAATGTTTACTATGGCCCACAGGTCTATTTGCAGCCCAGTTCTATATAATTGGGTGCAAATGACAAATATATTGTGGGCTAAAACAAAAGCACTAGTAGTTTCGATAGCCACTGTAATTTACCGGGGACTAAAAATCAATTTTAAAACTCTTCTTCTTTTGATAAAAAGCCCGAGAACCTTCTAAAAAAGAATAATTCGCATTTCGTTCCCCTTTTGAGAAAAACCCTAATTTTTCCCTTCTTCGTCTCTACCAAAACGGCTCTCTGATTTCTGCGCTTAGTTCGCATCTTCTCTTCGTAGTTCTGGGTGAATCTCTAAAATCTTTCTCTCAATAGCTCGAAGCCGACCTTTTGTTGTCTTCACGCGCCGATAGTCCCCGTCTGTGGCCGAAGCTCTAGCGCGACAACTTCAAGAGCTGCGCACTCCTCAAGATAAGTTCTCCTTGTCTTTTCGTGTATGATTTCAGATCCTATTGGATCTGATCACGATTGATTATAGAAGATTGCGATTGCGTTGTATGATTTTTAACATGGTATCAGAGCTTTCTAGGCATATTTTTTGATTCTTTACACTCTGTCTTGCCACTGCGTGAGATTGCTTTGTCACTGGATCTAGTCAGTTTTTTAGCCTTGATTTGATTTGTTTATAGTCTACAAGGTCTCTTATCATTTCCGCTTGTTTAAAGTGCAGTTGCAGCTCCTGCTTCCTATAAACAAGCCGACATCGAGTTGCAGCTGCAGGAGCTTGTGGTGTTGAAATTACACTTCATATGGTGAACTCGCTCCTTAACCTCTCCTTAATTGCATTTGTGAATTTTCTTACCTGAAATTCTCTGAAACTACTAAGCCATGGATCTCTTCAAATCTGATAGTGAAACTGAAGAACCTCAACCTGAAATCACTAAGCAAAACAATCCAGAACTAAAGCTCAATCCTAGAAATCCACTCTTTATTAGTCAAGCTGATCTCTCTGTGACCAATATAACTACTGTGACTCTCTCAGGATCTGAGAATACTCATACTGGAGTAACTCAGTTCTTCTTGCTCTTACTGCAAAAAATAAAGTAGGTTTTGTCCATGGTACTGTCCCAATTCCTGATGATTCTGACTTAGCCAATGACTGGGAGAGATGCAATGCTATAGTACTGTCCTGGCTCTTAAACTCTCTTAGTAATGAACTTAGGATTAGGTATACCTATGCTAAGTTTGCCTCGAAAGTGTGAGAATCCCTAGAAAAAACCTTTAGAAATGTAGATGGCTCTAGGAAATTCAGCCTCCAACAGTCAATATACAATCTAAAACAAGGAAATGATACATATCCATATATTTCTCAAAGCTCCAGCATTTGTGGGATGAGCTGGAAGCTCTAACTGCAGGACCCATCTGCACTTGCAATGCAAGTGCACATCTGCACAGTATAGGTGAAGAACAAAAACTCATGCAGTTTCTGATGGGGCTTAATGAAACATACAGTCACACAAGAAGTAACATATTATTACAACAACGTCTCCCAAATGTCTTGCATGCATATAATCTGGTTAGTAGAGAAGAGTCTCATAGAGGGATAGTACAAGTATCTGATAATAATACTTCAATTTTTTTGAATAAAAGCTTACAAACCAAATCAAAACAATTTTAACCAAAATACCATAATCTGCAAGAATTGTGGCATCAAAGGACACCCCATAGAAAGATGTTATAAGCTTATAGGTAATCCAGCCAATACTCAATATAACACTGCCATCAACACCAGTAACAACTACCCCAACAATAATCCTATTATCTGTAAGCACTGTGGTATTAAGGGTCATCCTATTAAAAAGTGTTTCAAACTGTTTGGTAGCCAAATTAAAACAATTTCAATACTTCCAATACTAAAAGAAATCATAACTGGAACACTAGTAAGGCTGCAAATACAACAGAAATGAATCAAAGTACTGCAGAAACAATTACTCCTAATATCTCCATAATGCAATACAGTAAGCTAATGAAACTACTTGAAAAGGAGAGTCAAGCTGAAGCTAACCCACACATTATGCAGGTGCCTTCATTAATACTATGTCCTCTGATTTTGATAGGGGATGGATAATAGATTCTGGTGCCACTGATCATGTTGTTTGTTCTGGTGAAAATCTTTTTAATGTAAAGAATGTGAAGTCTGATAGTATCTTTATTAAACTGCCCAATGGTGCTTGCTTGTCTGTCATATGATTGGAGACTACTTGCTGAATGATAATATAGTTCTGAGGAATGTACTGTCCCAGTAAGTGTAATATGCTATCTGTTTCTAAGCTAGCTGTTACTAATCAGTGTATTGTGAGTTTTAAAAATAATGCATGCACCTTTCAGGACCCACTGTCCCTGAATATAATGGGGACTGGTGAGTTAAAAGAAGGGTTGTACTACTTCAACAAAAGTTTTAGGACTGCTAGTACACTGCATTTAGCTTCTTGTGATCTGTGGCATAAAAGATTAGGACATCCTTCACATGCTGTGCTTGATGTGTTGAAACCTCTTTTAAAATTTAAGGATGGCTATTCTGCTGAGCCTTGTGACATCTGTCACAAAGCAAAGCAGACTAGAGAACCTTTTCCTTTGAGTGATCATAAATCTGATTCCATTTTTAAACTTGTCCATCTTGATGTGTGGGGCCCTCTCAAACAAGCTAGTTATAATAATTGCAGATTCTTTCTTACCATAGTTGATGATTTTTTTCAAGGGCAACCTGGGTGTTTTTACTTCAAGCAAAATCTGATGTTTTTCAGCATGTTAAATTCTTTGTCAGCTTGGTTAGGACTCGGTTTGAGAAAAAATTAAAGCCTTTAGGTCTGACAATGGCACTGAATTTGTGAATAATCAGTTCAAAGAATTTACTAGGACAGAGGGAATACTGCACCAAACTACTGTGGTTGATACACCACAGCAGAATGGGATAGCTGAAAGAAAACATAGGCATTTATTGAATGTTGCTCGAGCTCTTTTCTTTCAGTCTGGTGTTCCTTTGATTTACTGGTCTGAATGCATTTTGAGTGTTGTCTTTTTGATTAATAGAACTCCCACTGCTGTGCTCAAGGGTAGATCACCATATGAAGTTATATTTGGAAAATCTGTGAAGTATGACATTCTGAAATCTTTTGGCTGCCTCTGCTATGCAACTGTCCTAAATGCTAATTCCAAATTTGATGCTCGTGCTAGACAATGTGTTATGCTAGGGTACTATGAAAACAAGAAGGCATACAAACTACTTGATTTAGATACCAAAACCATATTTGCAGCTAGAGATGTCAAATTTTATGAAACTGTGTTTCCTTTTAAAAACTATGTGACTGATGCTAGTGATAAGACTCATGATCCATATGTTTTGTTTGATGAACTGTTTGAGAACAATGATGCCAATTTAGAGCAACCTTGCAGTAATGAACCTATTGAACATGACAACTTGCCTTCTGATGTGCATAATCATGATAGCTACCTTAATAATGACACTGTTCCTAGTACTGATGATCAGAGTGACAATGGTTCTGATTTTAGTGATGCTGATGAAGTTTCTGACTCTGTGCTTGATTCTGCCACTGACTCACCCCTGTTTTGAATGATAATGGTTTGAGTAGACCTAAGAGAAATGTTAGGAGACCAAATTATTTGAACACTCCACTTTATTTACATGCTGTATCACAGTTATTGTAGTTTGTGCTTGTTTTCCAGTCTCACCCAAGCATCTTTTTTTCGTGGTATAATCATGAGGAAATTGCCTGTAATTTTTCGATAAATTGATCAGATAGTATTTCAGAGATTTGAACGAAACTACATACAATGACAGGTGTATAAACCTTATTTATCCCGATTTGAAAGCGAAGGTGGAGTTTCTGCAAACAGTCCGGCCGAAGTTTCCAAAGGTAGCTGAAAAGTGACCATTTGTTTTAGGTTCCATGCAATTTCACAGTTATTCAAACAAACATTGATTCTCATTGTTTACTTATTCAATCAGACAAGTCCAGAAACCCGATTATACGTCTCGTTTAATGCGTATATGAAAGAAAAGCGTATTTTTCCAGTCACCTCACACGTATACTTCTTTTCAGATGTCGATGTACTTGTGATCATGGTGACAAATGAATATCAAGCTGAGAGTGTTTGTATGGAGACCATGGTACTGTGTCAGGTACCAATATTAATGTAGAAATAATGATCAAAAGTTTGTACGTAACTGAACAATATAACATACGTAATCTTAATAAATCTCAAAGTGTCATCTCTTATGGCTATTGACAGTACCTATTACTGCGTAATGTTTTAGCTTCCTTTATCTCCAACGTATACATGTTCTGACTCTTTCCTGATGTTACAACACTTCCATCGGGAGCATCTGTTATTCTTTCCTCTACTGTTTCTCCAGCTTTTGTAACTCGCCTAGTGCAAAGACTGAACAATAGGTTTTTTTTTTTTTATTTCTGCGCCTATCTACCCAATTTTCTCCTAATTGCATAATGACAGATCTTATAATGTAACATGTCCTTATTTTTGTTGTGAAGTAAAATATGTGCCTAAGAGGGGGGGGGGGTGAATTAGGCAATTAAAACTTTTTGCTTCTTTTATCAAATGTATCTTTTAAAAGAGAACAGCGGAATTAAGATGTTAGATGGTTATTCCCTTAACTGTTGGTCGAGTGAATCTTCGTGAGTGCAGGTGAACAGAAAAGTAAATAACACCTGGATTTATAGAGGTTATATCCCCAAGCGGGTTTAGTCCTCTCCTTGAGGTTTGCTCCTTAAGAGTTTGATCAATTCACTATGTTACCGTAGCTGGTTACAGATGTGACCGATCGCCCTTACACAACCAAGACCAAGATGAACACTAGTCCGCAGCTAGGGTGCCTAACGCCGAGTTCGTTCCACGTCGTTTCCTGAGAATCCCTATTCTCCGACTGGAAACAGCTCGCTCCCGAAGGTCAGCTGGATCTCAAATCCTCCCTTCACGAAAGGCACGCTTCACTCTTGTCTCCTTGTGAGGCTCACTCACACTCAGATTGGGATGGTAGTTTTTCTAGCTTAGGGTGCACTCAACAATCGCAAAATGAAAGCACAAAAGCACAAAACAGAGAGTAAAAATTCGCAAATCAAACGCTCTAATTCAAATCTCTGTTCTTGCTATCTCGTGTATGTTCGTTCGTTATCTGCACCCGATGTAGAAGTGTTGACTTATATAATCCTGTTAGTATCACACACTTCATATGGAATGTCAATCGCAATCACCAGTTCAGCACATCATTCCATTATCATGCCAAATTAAGCTCTAAGCATCACAACGGTCATATTCATTAATTTGCATGAAATCTTACTCTAAATACCTTTTCCTTACCATATAGGCAAATCTTATCCATATTAGCACTGTGGTACTTACGAAGATACCATAAATGGTTCCACTCAGCATCTTATCAATTATGCAGCACATAAATCACGAATTTCCATACAAATAAATACCATGTTCGCACAGGGAAAGAATTCGTTTGACTTTAACATTTTAGATGCAATTGCTAATGATATCTGCATGATTTCTTCCTAAAGATAGACATGTTCCAGTGGATGACGTGTTTTCCATGTATAGCATATATCATTTCCATGTATAGCACAAGTGCAATAACTTAAACAGATAAGCACGAATTAAATGCATCCGTATCATATAATTCATATTTCAGCATATATTAAAACGGATAACATTCATGCAATTATATCCTTAGTATATAATATCCATATTTAGCACATTCAAGGATATAGAAAATCTCATTCCATATATAGACAGATTCCAGCAGTAATATCATTACCATGTATATCATATTTATCCTATTTCAAATTAGCGCATAATCCTTACTCTAATTTGCATAGCACAGCACATCAAGCATTAATCACGTTATTTTCCACAAAGATCAAAGTCACTTATCATTCGATTTACTCATACTTTCCAAATTACGTAACAATGATATCATGTCGGTGGAATCAATAATCACAGTGGTATCACATAGTCATGTTGCAATGGAATCACAGTGTCAAGATGCAATTCACTCAAATACAAGCACATGATACATACATATTTCGAATTGCTAATTTGTAGTACCTATCTCATCTTAAGTACATGGAATCATCAAATCAAATACAGTGCACGACCAAAAAGATCAACATTCTCCCCTTTTTGATGATGACATGTTACTAATGTAATGAGCATATTCGAACATGTAGGCATGTAACGTGTGAGCCTAATTTAATCATGGACGGAGCATGAAAGTGTCAAGTTTCACATAAGATGCGCATGCTCCCCCTATCTAAGTGCAAGTACTTCATGTTGAGATTCATAGCATGTTTACTAATCATTGCAGAGATACATGCAAAGTATCACACATAAGTGTTACCAGATTATCATGATTTGCTCCCCCTGACTATGTGCAGATATGATGTAGCATGATTCCATGATACCACATAAGGTTCCAGCAGAAACAGCACACATAAGTATCATGACTATTGCACTCCCCCTGACTTAGATATCCAAAAATTCTCAAAGCATAAGTCAGCACACATAAGGGTTAGTCAAGGAATTAAATCAGAGCAAACTAAACATAGTCATAACCATAATCCTAATAAGGTCTTGTCCCAACAGCAGGATCACACGCAGGTACCTGTATTATTACACACTTAGTCCCATAATTCTCTCCCCCTTCAGCATCAAAAAGGGTGAGGACAAAAACTACTAAGACACTTAGTCACTTAGACTCCTAGGCACTTAGACACGGGACGAGATCACTAGACACGAAAGGAACTGCAGAAGGCAAAAGGATGGAAAGATCAGAGATCGCTCTAAACGCTATCAGACTCGCTGTCAGACGAGGCGCGTTTCTTCAGTTTCTTCCCAAGCTTGGACAGTTTGTGAAGGATTTCACTGTTGTGGTGCTTGAGCTTGCCAACCTTCTTGAAGATGGCAGCGATATCAGTGCGGATTTCTGTGATCACATCATCATCTTGATCTTCTTCAGCAGGTTTATCATCACTCTCAGTCAGTTCAATAACCTTGGCCTTGCCCTTACCAACGGGCTTCTTTTTCAGAGAGCTCATGATTTCCTTCTTATTCTGGGCATTGAACCAACTAGCCTGCTTCTCATAGTAGATTCCCACGCGTTTGAGGGTCTTGAGGTCGACTGCGTGCTGTGCAGTGTTCTCCCATCTACGTGGCAGCTGAACTCCTTCGAGTTCGAACAGGTGTGACAGAATCATCCCATAGGGAAGCAGCTTCTCAGGGCTTTCAAAAGCATAGATCATATACTTCATCAGAGCATAGGCTAGATTGAACTTTATGTTCTTAGAGATCATAAAGACGGCGAATGTGCTCATAGCATTCATATTGGTGGAATGTCCGCCGCTACAATCTTAGCGCTCCATAGGGTCATGTTCAGAACTTTGTGAAGAATATAGTGATCTATCCCCAGTTTCTTAAGAGCTACCCCTTCAGCAAACTTAGGTCTCCTATTACTGTTCCACAGGGCTCTAATGCACTCAGATAGACTGAACTCATCAGACTCACACCACTCACCCATACTGAAGTGCCTAATCCCAGTGTTACTCACCCCAAGCATCTCATTAAGCTTCTCACGGTTCCACTCGATTTCTTACCCAGAACATAGGAGGTTATCACAATGTCAGAATCTGTCTCTTCATAGTCTAGGTTGGAATAGAAGAGCTTCACAGCTTCAGGGTAGTCGGTCCTATTGATACTAAGAAATTTCTCCCACCCAAATCTAACTAACCACGTCAAAGCAGTACAGGAAGGGATCTCATCAAACAGGATTCCACGGCCCCTAGCGATATCACGATTCAGCAGATTCTGAAAGTTATCTTCAGCAGTGGGATCTAGAAATTTTATCTCGAAGGGGATCTCATCGGCTTGTTGACGTCAAAGGTTGCTTTAGAGATATCTGCCTCTGTCTCGTCTTCACTGGAATGTCCTTCCTTAGAGACTGAAGGTTCCATAGGTGGGTTGTTCTGCTTAGGTGGACTAGGATTACGAGCAAGAGATGGTTGAGGAGTTGGTTCACGAACTTGTGATGGTGCTCGAGAAGGTTCACGAGCAGGGCGTGCTGGAGAGGGTTCACGAGCAGGAGGTGACTGCGGAGTAGACTCACGAACTTGAGAGGCATGGGGAGTGGTTTCACGAACAGGGGTGTGATCATGAGAGGGTGAAGGCTTAGGAGAAGGATCTTTGTGAACGATTTTGGCTTTCTTGGATGATTTTGAGGACTTGAGGGTTTCCTGAAGACTTATTTTTCGATCGGGTGGTTCTTGAAGGAGGCGATGAAGTGGGGGATGGTGATTCCTTTGGTGGTGGTTCTTTCGCTTCTTCCCAGCGTTTGAGCCTGCATCGACTTGCTTAGATTCGGCCGTTCTCACCATTGTGTTAGGGTTTTCAGAGAAAAGAATGAAGGGTAGAAGATGAAGTAATTGAGAGATAGATAGATAGATATAGACGGTTGATGGGATGTGATGATTTAAAATTCAAAAGAATTCGTGTGAGAGAGGAAAAGATTTTGGCTCTTAAATCGATAACTTATTTTGAAAATAATTGAGGGAATCAGAGACTTTATTTCCTAATTTGAGATTTCCACCGAAGGATATCGTTTATATAAGGCTGTGAGATTATAGGCTGAAGGAGGGGATCATCTTTCCTTAATTAGCTCTAAGATTCCTAAACGCTGACGGATATCACATAATCTACTTTCTATGAGAGGTTTAGTAAAGATATCAGCCAATTGATCTGTGGTACCCAAGAAATCAATGCTAATATTTCCTTTTGAACATGATCTCGAACAAAATGGGCTTTATTTCTATGTGCTTAGTTCGAGAGTGATGTACGAATTCTTAGTGATACTAATAGCACTGGTACTATCACAGAGAACAGGGATCGCATCATAACTAAGACCGTAATCACTAAGTGTTTGTCTTAACCATAACAGTTGTTGACAACAGTTTCCTAGAGCCATATACTCAGCTTCGGTTGTGGACAGGGCGACCGCATTCTGTTTCTTACTAGACCAAGTTACAAGGGAATTACCAAGTAATTGGCAAGTTCCACTGGTACTTTTTCTATCATCCCTACAACCCGCATAGTCAGCTCAGAGTACCCCATACCATAAGCCTAAATTAATCGTTCCCTTAAGGTATCTAAGTATACGTTTAACAGCAGTCAAGTGAGATTCCTTAGGGTTCGATTGATATCTAGAGCACATACCAACAGCAAACATGATATCTGGCCTACTTGCAGTGAGATAAAGTAGACTACCTATAATGGCACGATACTTAGTTTGATCTACTTGTGTACCTGATTCGTCACTGTCAATCTTAGATGTTTGGTGCATAGGAGTGGGCAGTACCTTGGAATCAGCCATCCGAACTTTGGTAACAACTCCTTGGTGTATTTGGTCTGGGAAATGAAGGTTCCATTGCACTGTTGCTTGATTTAGAGACCCAAGAAGTAATTTAGCTCGCCCATGACTCATTTCAAACTCTAGCTGCATAGACTTAGAAAACTCTTCGCTGAGAAGGTTATTGGTACTTCCAAAAATGATATCATCAACATATATTTGTACCAGTAACGTGTGATCACGATCATGCTTGATAAATAGTGTTTATCAATAGTTCCAGTAGTAAATCCCATATCTATCAGAAATTACTAAGTCTCTCGTACCATGCCCTGGGTGCTTGTTTTAAACCATATAGAGCCTTATTTAATTTGAAAACATGGTCTGGAAATTCCTCATTTAAAAATCCAGGGGGTGTTCGACGTAAACTTCTTCATTTATAAATCCATTTAAGAAAGCGCTTTTTACGTCCATTTGAAATAACTTGAATCATTTAAAGCATGCATAGGCAAGTAGTATACGGATGGATTCAAGCCTAGCTACGGGGGCAAAAGTTTCCTCATTATATATACCTTCTTCTTGGGAATAACCTTTTGCGACTAATCTTGCTTTGTTGCGGATAACCTCACCATTTTCATCGAGCTTGTTGCGGAAGACCCACTTGGTACCAATGACAGATTTGTCATGAGGTCGTTCCACAAGTGTCCACACAGGCTCTTATCAAACTGAGCTAGTTCTTCCTGCATGGCAGATACCCATGAGTTTTCAGTGAGTGCTTCATTTACTGACCTGGGTTCCACCAAGGACAGTAGCACATTTGAAGAATCCTCTGAAGATTGGTTCGTGCAGTGGCTCTTGTTTTGATCCCGGAGGTGATATCCCAATGACTTGATCATGGGATGGCTGGATGCGTGCTTGAACCTTCTTTGAGGTGGAATTTCAATGGGTTCTGTTTCAGCTGTGGGATCACCATCTTTATCCTGAGAAGACTCATCAGTTGGCACTTGTGGTATCTGTGAATCTGCAAGGGACATATCTAAACCTTCCTCATAAGTAGCACCTGATGTTATAAACTCATCAAAGGTTACATGCATTGATTCCTGTACAGTCTCTTTTCTTTTGTTAAATACACGGTATGCCTTAGAATGGAGACTATATCCTAAGAATATGCCTTCATCCACCTTTGAGTCGAATTTCCCTCTTTTATCCCTATCATTCAAGATAAAACATTTGCAACCAAAAACACGAAAGTATCCTATGTTGGGTGTTCTACCATTCAAAGTTCATAGGGAGTCTTTTTCAGAATGGGTCTAAGGAAAACACGGTTTGAAACATAACTAGATGTGCTAACAGCTTCTGCCCAAACATTTCTTAGGGAGATCATACTCATGTAACATTGTTCTTGCCATTTCCTGTAGTACTCGGTTCTTTCTCTCAACTACACCGTTTTGCTGAGGAGTAATGGAGCTGAAAAATTATGTGTATAAACATGCTGATCAAAGAAGATGCGAATGAACCACTATCAAATTCAATCCATTGTCACTACGATTTTGCATAGAGTGGTATCCTGCTCATTTTCTAATTTCTTTACTAGTGATATGAAATTCTAGAGCCTCACTCTTATGCGCAAGAAATATCACCATGAGTACCTAGAGTAGTCATCTACAATCACAAATGCATATTTCTTACCTCGTAAAGACATGGTTTGAACGGGACCAAAAAGGTCAAGATGAAGTAGCTCTAGAGGTCTAGATGTAGAGATAGTGTTCTTACTCTTAAAGGATGATTTGGTCTGCTTACCCATTGACATGCCTGACATGTTCTGTCCTTTGAGAACTTACCAGTCGGAACTCACGCACTAAGTCTTTGTCAGTGATATGGGATATCAGTTCCATGTTGGCATGACCGAGACGCCGGTGCCATAGCCATGAGGTATCCTGAGTGGCAGCTAAGCACTTAACATTTTGGTTAGTTCATCGAGCGTGATGCAATATATATTCCCCTGTCTAGATGCACTAAAGATTACTTGATCATCTTTCCTAACTATGCACTTATTGTTTTCAAAAATAACGGGATGACCCTTATCACATAGTTGACTTATACTAACTAAGTTGTGCTCAAGATTCTTCACTAGCCACACATCATCTATAGTGGTATTAAGAGTGTTGCCTACTGTTCCAATACCGATTATCTTAGCTTTTGTATTATCAGCATATGATACAAACCCACCGTCGCATGCTTTCAGGGAGACAAAATTAGTGATATCACCTGTCATATGTCGAGAGCACCCACTGTCAAGATACCACCTCTTTTTTTCTTTTGTGCTCTTTCTCTGTACCTGCAAGCATTTGAATTTTCTGAGGTACCCAATTTCTGTTGGGTCCTAAGACATTAATTTTTAGCAGATGATTCCACTACACTAGCATGCATGGGTGTAGTCACAGCGGTATTTTTAGGTTTCAAACATATTTAGACCTGTCAGCATGTCTCAGAAAACAGTTGTAAGAATGATGACCATTTCTTCCACAAGTAAAGCACTTAGTTTTTGAAACCTCTAGAACTACCTGTTCTTCTACGTTGGAATATCCTATCCCTGATCTTTCAGTATACCTAGGAATGTTTAGTAGGAGATCTAGATTTTGTTTCCCTTGAAGTAACCTATCAACAGTGCGCTCTTTCTCACTTAGGGATACTCTAAGTGCAGTGATATCACTGGTCAATTCCTTATTCGATTTTTCTAGTACATCACATTTACATGCTCTTTATCATTCCTCAAAGTTCTACTTCGCTCTTTAGACTCGTAATCTCTAGATCCGCTTGATGTTTCTCCTGACTAAGGTTATCTCTTTGCTTCATAATTTCTTTCACTAAAGCACTGAGAGACTTTATTTTTCCATAGGCATTTTGAATCAGTTCCCATAACTCTTCTTTGCTCTCATCTACATCAAACACTGAAGATGCACTTTCATCGGGATCGTTAGCATAGATTTCATTTAAGATATTAATTTTCTCAATACTTGATGAATATGATACCTGATCATCGTATGTATGCATGATTCTCGTCCTCCTCTGACTGTTCGTTCTTGGAATCATCCCAGTTGCTTACCATGGCTTTTCTTTCTTTTGTTTCTTGTCATCGCTCGCTCGAGGACAGTTCTGTGCGAAGTGGCCGGGCTTATTGCAGTTGAAGCACCGAGAGGTGTTGTGCTTGATAGTGTTGCTTCCTTTCTGTTGGAACTTGTTGAAGTTGCCTTTGGATTTCTTTCGGTGAAACCTCTCGAACCTCTTAGTGAGCATGGCGAGTTGTTGCATCATACTTTCCTCACTTTCTTCTCCTTCTCAGATTCTTCTTCAGTTTGGTCAGCATTGAAAGCGATGGACTTCTGATTTCGAGGTTGTGTCATCTCGTTGATAGAAGTCTGAAGTCATCTCATAGAGGTAAGTGATCTCAGTATCTTTCGAACCTTTTCACTTTCTGGTACCTTTTTCCCAAGAGAGAACATCTGGTTGATGATACCCATGAATCTGGCGTACATTTGGTTGATCGTCTCAGTGGGTTCCATAGAGAACAGCTCATACTGGTGGGTGAGAAGAGCGATTCTTTCTTGTACCACCCTGGAAGTGCCTTCATGAGTTACTTGTAGCATGTCCCACATATCTTTTGCAGTCTCACAAGAGCTGATGCGGTTGTACTCTTCTTTCGTTAGTGCACATGCGATTAAGTTCTTTGCTTTGGCATTTCGAGAGAGTCCTTGTTTCTCAGCAGGAGTGTATTCAGTAGGGATCTTGCTGGTTCCATCGGTTTTTGTAGTGGGACTATAGGGTCCAATCGTGACGATTTCCCAGATGTCGTAGTCAACAACGATTAATGTTAGGTCCTATGATTAACAACTTACGATAGGCTAGAATTCATAGTAATTCGATCGTTTAGATAATCAATTGAATTCGATCGAAAAAGTCAAGATAAGAAAGAATACTAGAGAGAATTCAATTAGAGTGAGAAGTTACTGTTGTTTCTTCTATTAGAAATCGAATTGCAAGCCCCTTCGATCAATCTCTAAACTTTCCTCTATTCAGCACAATTGATTTACATGTATTTATACCAAACAAACTTGGTATAAATATCAAACTAGTCATAATCTAAGGACTACTATACAAAACACCCCAAATTACAAGGACAACTAATGAAATCAAGCACAATTACAAATGGTATTCTACAATCTCCCCCTTTGTGCTTGATTGCGTCTCCGCGCCGTTTGTCCTCGTCGGGCGTAATACGATCTGCGCAATCCCAGCGCATGCTCGTAGTTCCTCAGCGTGATCCTCAGCTCCAGTCGCTCCTCGATATCTTCAAGCAATTCCATTAGGAGCGGCTGTTCTCTCACGAACATATGGATCCTCAGCATCGTATCTCGATGATTTCTTCCAACCTCTGCTCGATGTTTTTCTGACGACCTTAAGCGTCCCATCGCAAAGTTATGAATCTCAGTCTTCAGCATCAACCTATTCTTCTTTGCTATTGGATTGTTGTAGTGATGCCTAGGACTGAGCTGATGATGTGCACGTGATTGTTGGGAAGCCCTTCGATCTCAGGTCCTTTGTTGAGCGGAGCGGTCATGTTGACCTTCTTCATATTGCTCTCAAGCGCCATTTGAAGGTCGTGAGCGGCGAAGTACTTGACTTGTCGCATCATGAACCGTAGAGCCCTTCGAGGCCTTCTTTCTTGATGAAGCCCTGAGGACCTTTGTACTTCTCCACGTATAGCTGATAAAGATGGTACACTTCATCGGCGGGGAGGTACGGCAGGTCGCTCTCGACTCAGTTCCTCTCGGGTCCTATCCACTCGATCGATGATGTATGAGGTGTTGGAAGTCCTCCTTTGTCACAGTAGACGCTGAGTAGTTGGATTATTGGAGAGAGACTCTTATAATGGCTCTTGGCTTGTGTCTTAGTCATCCCCAGCCTAACATCAGGTCCTAGTTTGGTCAGCATCCAGAGGTAGGGTCATCCTCTTCTGCTGATCCCAATGAGAGATCCCTCTAAGCTCGAACTCTTTCGGCTTCTTGACTCTGTCCGTGGCGTGTCGATCCGAAATGTCCATGGCATTAGCCTTGGAGAAGGAAAGCCTGTGAGCGATTAGTTCTGGTAGCTTGGGATAACTCGCTCGTAGTCTTCACCTTCCTGAAGCTCGTCGTCTTCTATGATACGAGGTCTATAGACGCTTGTTGTAGAAAGCGCCGAACGTCATGAAGCCGTCGTCTTTGATGCTCCTCGGGCATGGAATGGGTCATCCACTGTCCTTCGAAGATGTACTTGTTTGGGGCTCGTGTGGATTGACGCCATGTCCAGAGGGTCCCAGTTGGTCTGGAGCGACTGGGGAGTGGCTTGGGTAGCTGCTAGGCTACAAGCATAGCAGCACTTGCTTCTTCTTCCGGAAGCAGGGGCTTGAGTAGATCGACGGTGTGGGCGGAGGCATCATGAGGTGAAAGGTTGGAGGTTCGATGTGGGCGGTGCGGTGCGTGGTGTAGGTAGTTTGGGTGGTTTGTGTTTGGTGGGTGGTTTGTGTTTGGGTTGGTGGGTTTTGTTGGGTTCACCAGACTCCAGCGCTTGTCTGCGTAGTGCCCGAGCCTTGTCCTGGCCACTTGTTGATGTCCTGGCCTCTTCTCCCCTCATGAGGGTCCTGATCGTCAGGATCGTCATGTATGCGCCGTGAGTGGGAGCTTGGCCTCGGCAGGTGTCAGTCGGTGGCTCAGGATGGTCCACCAATCGCCTATAGAGGGATTCTTCTTGCAGCGATCGGATGGAAAGGCCTATCAGACGGGCGAGGAGAATGTCGTGGAGCTCGGTGATGGGGATTGTGTATGATTGATGGGATGGAGGAAGTGGCTAGAGGGTCGGTGGGTGTGGGTTGTGGAGGTGTCGGGTTGATTTGTGACGAAGGGCCTCAGAGGCAGGTGCTTTCCCGGTATCTCTTCGGGATGCCTCGAGTGCTTGGAGTACTCTATGATTTTGTCTTCCATAGACTGTACAGCGGCAGAGAGAGCGGCATGGAACTGCTCGTTCGTCACGAAGGGTGCGGACGCCTCCTGAGATGGACCAGGACGACTGATGTCATCTGTATCAACCCTTGAGTAGACACCGACTCTGTGGGTGGCTCAAGTCACTTGAGGTTGTGATTGTATGAGACTTCACCCCCAATCCTCGAGTCGATCTTGAGGATTCGTCTCTATGGGTGTTCAGGCAGGCTCAGGTGCGCCTGCGAACCAGACACCACGTGGGTTGGTTGCGCGCTCAAGATTGAGCGAAGAAGTGCCGGCAACACTTGTCGTTGTGGTCAGCGTAGTATCTGGTTGCGGTGGTGACGGCTGGGAAGAGGGAATCCAGTTGAATGCTAAGTCTCCTGGGAGTCCTCCTTATCAGACTTATTTCCTCGTCAGACCCCGTGTCAAACGAGGTGGCCGTGTGGGGAGTGAGGTCTCGATGGAGTCCTCCAGTGTCTGACCCGTCACCGGTGGAAGTGAAGTTTGCTCCATTCGACTTCGGGCTGTGCTACTGGTAGAAGAACCCTCCTCAATGGTTCTTTGAGCACGCCAACATGAACGGGCACTTCCACTTGGTATTCATGTTCACGAGCCTCGGCGCCATCTCGGTAGCCACGACGTTTATCAAGGTCTCTCTACGTCGGGCATCGGCTCTTCGATCAAGGGAGACTCCTGTTGAAGCTCCTGAGCGACAACATCTATCATCGCGTCATCAGGGCTTGGTTGGTGTTCGGTTGGGAAGGGCTCACATGGTAATCTGCCGGGGGCCCTCTGATCATTTGCTCCGTTAAATGGTGTTCCCGGCAGAATCTTTGATACTCAGCGCCCGCGGGGTCGGCGAGCCTGAGTAAGTTGAGTGGAATTGGCATCGACGGTTGGTCCACGTCGTGAGACGTGGATTGTGGAAAAACTTTAGCCTTGGCGGCTGATAGTTTCCTCCGGGAGGCAGCTGTGGGGATGTTCTCCGCATGTAAACTCCATGACCTCCCTGATGATCACGTTGAACCATCGAGCATAGGCACGTTCTTTGACCCCCCAGTTTTTCTTCAGCCGGATCTGTTCAGCTAGATCATTCCAGATTAGCTGTGCGAAGTCGTAGTTTCTGGCGAAGGCGAGACCGTGAAAGATTCGCAGTATATTGCCGTTGCCCTTGTCGAAGCCGGCATGCTTTGGTGATAGACACTTGTTCACGATCCCGAACAGTGTTTCCAGGGGTGAGGGATACCTGCTCTGGACCTGAGCTAATTTGGTGAGCTGCGGTTGATATCCCATTTGCATGAAGTCATGGACCATTTCTGCGTCCGACGGGAGCGGGTCGTAGTGTCGCTGTGTGGCAAGTCCAGTATCATCCCGAACTGGCTCTTGCTCGTATGAATATGCCGCGTCCCGATTCTTGTTGTGAAGGAGAATGCCCATTCGCTACAACTCCTTGTATACATCCCAGAATTGCTGGAGATAGACCATTGGCACTGACGCGGTGACCGTCAATGCGTCCAAATGGGGTGGCCTCGCAGGATAGATACGATGATCTCGTCCGGACACCGAAATGTGCTTAGATCGAGTTGGAAGTTCGTATCCTGGACCTTCAAATATAGATGTGATCGTATATATGGTTGTATCTTGGGTAGCGATCCATCTAAAAAATAAGATATATAAAAGTTTATTAGTTCATTTTATTTTCAGTCGAAAATATGAATAAATTTCATCAAACTATAGTAATATCGCAAGTACTAGCATGTTCGATGAATTGTGAATCGAAATCATATCAAATGCATAGTTGTAAGTTCAATTTCAAAATCGTGATGGCATGAATGTAATTCGAATGAAGTATAAATCGCGTGAAAAATAGTTCGAAGTTCGCTAAGTATTAAATCAGTAAGTCACTGTTCATGCCGAGAAAATTTTCGGTCGAGAGAAATTGAATTGCAATTTGATTTCCTATATATTGATTTCAATTGAACGAATTCCGTCTAAGTTTTTGCACTCGAAGAATTTTTATCCGCTATTGTTAGCTACAGTGTAAAAGACTTTTCCTAAGTGTTGAAGTTGAAAGCGTGACTGTAGTCGATCAATTTTCTATCAAGAAATTACGTCTCAGTAAATTTACTATCGAGAAATTTTCTTCGATTGAATAAAATTCTCGATTTGAAATTTGTCGAGCGGTATGTGATTTTTTTGATTGAAAGAGATTTTTTTTTCGCTGCGATATAATTTTATCGAGAAATTAGTCAACGAAAGACTAAGTCAAACATCGAGAAATTTTCCGATCAATTAGATCCTAAGCGGCGAATTTTACGATCGAAAAAATTAAAGTGTTGAAAACTAATTTTTTGCTGCTAAATTTTTGCGACCAAATTGAAATTAAATCGAAAATTCGATTTTGCGATAATAAGTTTTACGCTCGATATAATTTGCATCTAAATTGTCTAATCAGTGCGTAAGTTTTTCGCTCACAAAAATCCTAATTAGATTTCTCGATAGTAAGTAAATTTTTTTTCGGTCAAAATCTTCTATCTTAGCGACTAAATCAGAATTTGACCTATCAAAAAACTAATTCGACACAAACAGTATCTCAATTAAATCGGAATTCATTAAGACTGTTTGCGATCGACAAAGTTATTCGATGGCTTTAAAACATTCAAATACCCAGTTTCATCAAAACTCAAATTACAGTCGAAGATGCAGATTTTCCGATGATTCATTCTACCAGATTCATAGAAAATATCGAAATTATCTTAAGTGTAGGCATTAAACTCAGATAAAGTTCAAAATCAAGCAGCAGACAATATAAATAGTATACGATTTCTCAGTTTTGAAGAACAGTCGAAAATCTAAGTCTAAACATGCGAAAAACTTCAAAATGCAGATGCTAATGAAGGTAAATCACACGCAAATGTTAAAAGAATATCATTCTACCTTAACAGACAGTTTGGTGTTGAAAATCGAAAGATTTTTGAGAATTTTAAGCTGTATGTGAAAGTTTTTCGCTAGAGAGATTTTTTGCGATTAGGGTTGCGTGAGAAAAAGTTTTCGACTGACAAAAGTTAAACTTTATTAACTAGCATTAAGTCAATGTTGGGTTTGCGATTGGACGTTTTGCGATTAAATTGATCAGGCCCATTACTATTTGCGCTCGAGAAATTTTTGATTTGAAAATTTCTTCTCAATTCAAATTTTTCGATCGCAAATTATCGCGGCCAATCAAAATTGTTTCCAACACTGTTTACGATCGAGAAACTTATGATCGTGAATTAAGTCTTCTATCTAGTTTCTCGATAGTAAGTACTTCTAAAATTTTCAGATTGACCCCTATTTCAAAATAAAACCCTTTGTAAGGCTCCCCCTTAGTAATTAAAACAAATGCAATTAACTCTCTGTATTTTTGTGTAGTAACGTCTAGCTCCCCTGACAGAAATTTAAAAATCTGTACCACTTAGAGATAAGCGTTAGTAATAATGGAGTTAATCAACAATTATTTTTGGGAATTTTATCTTTGAAATATTTTGTCTTGTGTCTAACTCCTCTCTTTGTAGTGCGACGTCTCACTCCTTAATTTTGAAAGATCTGAAATACTCAGAGAAAAACGTCAAAAATATTTGGAGCTAATCTACAAGTCTTATACTTGCTCCCCCTCAAATGATGCACAAGAATTGACTAATTATGCAAGCATATGAAATCAATTCAAGTCACGAGCACACAAATTTACCAAGTAAGCATGTATACATGGTCCCCGAAAACATGTACTTTAAAATATTGTGTGAGGGTAGAAGCAATGAAAAATTTATCGCATTTGAACAATTCAGTACCAATGCAACCTAAAATTGCATTTAAATGTGCGATTCACTAAAGAAATTCGCATTTATTCAATTCAACGCATATGAAACATAACGTTTCATGTCAAAATGTGCGGATTTTTTTTAATATATTACTATTATTATAGTATGGGGTCAGATTATTTTGCTTCGATCAATCGTCACGCCTAAAATTTTACGGGACATTTGAAAGAAAAAAATGCCGTCAAGTCATGTCGTCAACCTAAAGTCCTAAGTTCATAGACTGGTCCATTTCGACTCCTCTCACTAGGTTCGCTCTTGCTCTCAATTATAGCTATCTTGGGATTTTTATATTTTATCACTCAAGTCAACACAAGCAATTTTAAGTCAATTTACCTGTGATCGAGGCATTTTTAATCATTTCACCTAAGCGAGAGACCGTCTATGTGGAATCAAAGGGTTGTAAGGGTTATATTTGGCTAGGACTTAGAACGGAAGGAATTTAAAGGAAAGTGAGCTTATCTCTTCATCGTCTTCCAATTCTACGTCCGTCTCCTCCTTTTTTTTTCGGCGTCTTTCTGCTTTTCAATCTTTTCTCCCTCCTTTTCTTTTAAGAACTATCCCTTTTTATGTTATGCTCAAACTGAAGCTCCGCTTCTCCATGAGGCTCTAGGAGATTATCGTAGGCGAAGTTCTTTTTGTTGGTTCTCGGGCCGATACCGAGCTCCTCTTCTCTTAATCCCTATAGAGGTTTCAGAGATTATCATTTGGAAAAGTTCTCGGTTATGGAATTCGTACCCGAGGCTGCACTCCTCTTCTCCCGATATAAGACCGGATTATCGTTAGAGAAGTTCACTTCGTGTGCTCCTCTTCCAGCCGTTCTGACGAGCGTAAAAGATTATCGTTGGAGAAGTTTCACAGCAGGAACCATGCCACTTTCTACAAGGTAGTCGGAAGGCCCGTTCCTTTGGTATGATTTTTGCGCGTTGAGGAATGCCTTCTTTTGTCATCATCTTACTTTTTCTTTGTTATCTCCCCTCCTTTTCTCGTTTGAACAACCATTCGAAGAGTATAGAGTTCGGTTGAAGGCTGGGAATGGGTTTCAAATGAAGAAAAGGACATCGGAGGAGGCTCAAAGTGGATGACTAAGGCTAACGTGGGGGAATTTATATAGGGCCGAATGAGGAATATCCTAAATTCCCTTATCATTTTCCTGACGATCTAACGCAAGATGAGTATGACACCAAGAATCACTAGGTAAGACAAGTAATTTATGTGTGACTCACTCGAGAAGTAGATCCAAAGAAAGGAAAAAGGAACAAGGCTTGAATCCTGACGCATGTAGAGTGACTTTGTGTCTAGTGGAACAATCAAATGACCTTTAGACACAAGAATGCGACTTAAACTAACAAATTTTAAGCAATTAAATCGATCGCATGTCGGGGTAAAATTCTAAGTGACTTTAGATCAAAGCATCCTAACGGATTTCGTCATACCCCTTTATATATATATAGAAATATATATGATATATTTTGTAATTTTATATTATTTTTATCACGCAAGATAAGGACAAATAAGCATAGAAAACACATAGAATAGAGGATGCGATAGCACAGAAGATCAGGTAATGCACATATTACGGAAGATTCAACATGCCTAATTTTCCGACAAGGAATTGAAATCGTTTCTCATCCAAGGCCTTGGTGAAAATGTCGGCTAGTTGAAACTCCGTGTTCACAAAGTACATCTCTATCGTGCCTTTTTCTACGTGATCTTTGATAAAATGATATCTAATGTCTATGTGTTTTGTGCGTGAATGATGAACAGGATTGCAAGTAATGGCGATTGCACTCTGACTATCACTATATATGGGTATATTATTTAGATTGTACCCATAGTCGCGAAGCTGTGTCTGCATCCACAGCATCTGTGAGCAACAGCTGGCGGCAGCTACGTATTCTGCTTCGGCCGTCGAAGTGGACACACAGTTCTGCTTTTTGGATGACCAGCAGACCAGCTTTTCGCCTAGAAATTGAGCGCCACCGGACGTACTTTTCCTGTCCATTCGGCAACCTGCATAGTCAGCGTCAGTGTAGCCGATAAGTTTAAAATTCGTACCCTTTGGATACCATAGGCAAGGGTAGAGGTACCCTTAAGGTAGCGTAAAATTCTTTTGACCGCGAGCATATGGGATTCTTTGGGATCGGCTTGAAAACGGGCACACAAGCAGGTGTCAACATGATATCCGGCCGACTCGAAGTGAGGTAGAGAAGAGATCCAATAATACTGCGATACAGTGTGATGTCGACCGATTTACCAGAGGGATCGGCATCCAACTTGCAGCTTGGTGACATAGTAGTGCTGAGAGGCTTGCTCTGGTCTTGATGAAACTTCTTCAGAATATCCTTGATGTATTTTTTTGACTGATGAAAATTCCATCATTGAGCTGCCTGACTTGAAGGCCTAAGAAAAATTGCATCTCTCCCATGTGACTCATCTCGAATTTGCTCTTCATGAGATCTCCAAACTTCTTGCAGAGCCGAGGATTTGTTGATCCGAAGATGATGTCGTCGACGTATACTTGGACGACCATCAGATCTTTTCATGCCATTTAATGAAGAGGGTTGTGTCTATTGTTCCTCGTATGAATCCAGACTTCACGAGGAAATCACTCAGGACATCGTACCAAGCACGTGGGGGCTTGTTTTAGTCCATAGAGAGCTTTGTCCAAGCGATAGACATGATCGGGATGTTCTTGATCAACGAAACCTTCCGGCTGAGCGACATAGACTTCTTCTTTTAACACGCCGTTGAGAAAGGCGGTTTTAACATCCATCTGATAGACTTTGAAGTCTTTGTGAGCCGCATAAGCCAGCAGGAGGCGGATAGCTTCAATACGGGCAACAGGAGCATAAGTCTCGTCGTAGTCGATGCCTTCCTGTTGATTGTATCCCTTAGCAACTAGCCTGCTTTGTTCCGGATCACTTAACCATCTTCATTCTTCTTATTCTTGAAAACCCATTTAGTTCCGACCACTGTTTTCCCATGTGGACGGGGTACCAAGGTCCACACTTGAAGACGTTCGAATTGATTGATTTCCTCTTGCATTGCAATTGTCCAATCCGGGTCTCGAAGTGCGTCTGCTACTTTGGTAGGCTCGTTTTGGCTCAGGAAGCAACTGAAAAGACTGTGTTGACGACGTGTCCTCACACCAACCGAAGAATCGCCAATTATCTGATCAACCGAGTGCCTCTCGTCCACTTGCGCTCATGAGGCAAGGCTGAAGTCGATGCGTCAGCCATCTGTGGATCTAGATTGCCTATAGTCTCCGATTGATCATTTGTCTGAGGAAGTTCCAATACTGCACTGGATTGTTCGTCTCTGATGATACTGCTCGATGAACACTGTAGGTTCTTCGGTGTTCTGTGGCAATTCTGAATCGGGTGGGGTAGAGGTGTGAGATGAACTTGGTACGTCGGTCTCGTTTGGTAGAGAATCCATTATCGGTGTAGTCGTGTATGACCGATATACCGGTTCGAAGAGAGAATCCAAGTCGTCTATTGCAGTTTCGTTGCTTCGTCTGACACTGATCCTGAAGTTGTTGCCATCTTCTGTTGGTTTTGTGCCAACACACCAGTGATTACGGGTTCTGAATTGTTGTCTTCAGAAGACAACGGGTTGAGAACGGGTCCTGAACTGAGTTGAGCAGGAACCAACGGGTGAGGCACGGGTCCTGGACTGAATTGACCAGAAGCCATTTCTGCCACTTCGTGGAAAGTGACATTATAGCTTTCCTTAATAGTTCGGTTGGACTTGATGTATACTCGGTACGCTTTTGATGTTGAAGAATACCCGACAAATGTAGCTTCGAATGCTTTAGGGTCGAACTTTGCACGTTGCTCTCGGTCGTTCGCCACAAAGCACTTGCACCCGAAGACTTTAAGGAAGAGATGTTGGGCACTCTATTATTCACAATCTCGTACGGAGTCTGTTGAACCGTTTGTGAACCACCGTTCTGTTTTGAGTAAAACAAACGGTATTGACTGCTTCAGCCCATAGAAGTGTGGAAGTCCCGATTGGATCAACATTGTACGAGCGGCTTCCACTAGTGTTCGATTTTTCCTTTCAACGACCCCATTTTGTTGAGGTGTTTTGGCGGCTGAAAATTGTTGACTTATTCCAAGTTTCTGATAAAACTCACTGGGTGATTGTTCTTGAACTCAGTGCCGTTGTCTGTTCGAACAACTTGAATAGTCTGTTGCAGCAGATTTTGAGTTGTCTTCACAAATTGATAATCAAGTCACCAGTCTCATCTTTCGTTCGGAGGAACTTAGTCCACGTGTAGCAGAATAGTCATCTACAATCACTAGGACATACTTTCTTCCATTGATACTCTGAGTCTGCATCGGACCACAGAGATCCATGTGAATTAGTTCCAATGGTCGAGAAGTAGACGCAATTTGCTTGATGTGATGAGACGCTCGCTTCATTTTTCCTAATTGACATTCCGAACATTGATGCTCCTTTTGTAGTAGTATGGTTGGAAGACCGTGAACCAACTTTTTCGTAGAAAGGCGTTGGAGAGCTTTCATATTCAGAGAGACAGTCGTTGATGCCATAAGCTGTTCCTCTGTAAATCAATCTGAGAAACGAGGCAAACAGCTGTCGAGGGCCGCACAGACGTCAGGTTGATCGTGTAAAGATTGGATCTCCGAAGTCCTTGAAGGAGTTCTGTGTCCTGACTATCCAAAATTCTGCACCGGTCAGCATGGAAGACCACCTGGAAGCCTTTGCCACAGAATTGGCCTATGCTGAACAAGTTATGGCGAAGGCCTTCGACGTATGAGACATCTTTGATGATCAGATTCTTCAGAATGACATCCCCAAGTCCTAGAATCGGGGCTGAGTCGTTGTTCCCAAATCTGACTTTGCCGTTTGGTCGGTCTTTTGTAGTTGCTCAGCAGCTCTTGATTACCAGTCATGTGTGTGGAGCAACCAGAGTCGAGATACCACACATGATGGATCTGCAAAAACAATTTAGAGAGCTTTAGGTACCCACTTAAGCATGGGTCCTCTCGGATTAGCAGATTTAGTTTTGGGTTCAGATATGACTCCTAAATCTATTTATGGAAGAGTCTTAATAACCCATTGCACTTTTGAAAAAGTGGTTTGGGTTTTGCCTCTATAGGAGACTTGGCCCTTTTGGCTTTTGTCGTCCTAGGCGGAGATTTAGGAACCCATTTGGGTTGAACCTTGCAGGGAAGGTTAATTTCAGCACGTACAAATGCTTTGGAGGGTTTGACTGAGGAAAAGATCTTTTCTTGTGATAGTCTCCTAAGGTGCTTGGGGGATTTAATTTCACGGGATACCTTAGGTGAGTACAGTCATGTACGGCGCCATAAGCTTTCTTTATGGCTGGATCTTGTTTCCTACGTGTCTTCCTTGTGGCATTTGTTTCAGAATGATTAATTTTTGACGTAGAGCCTATTTCGAAGTTGGTGCTTCTAAAGGTGATCGGCTGAAGTGAATAAGTAGAAGCAACTATCTTAAAAGTGGAAATAGCTCTTTTATTTCTAAGAGTGTCTTTTATTGTAACAGAAGGAGTAGAAACATTTAAATCTAATGGCTCCTTCTTTATCTTAGTGCTTTTAGTGCTGACGCTACGCTCCCTGTAGACGTAGGTAAAGTAAAATTAGCCATAGCACTTTTAACAGAATTATTTTTACAATTTTTATCTTTCAAATGCGTTTTTTCATTTTTCACGCTTTTTGTAATAGCGTGAGAGGTAGTTTGGGAGGATGAGGAAGCCTTGAGATTTTCCATCTCCTTAAAGAATTTTTTTCTTTTCAGCTTCGAAATTCTCTCATTCTTTTTCTAACTTTGCCTGTGACTCCTCTATCTGTTTTATGATAGGGGGTTTGTAGAGAGAATTTTTATAATTAACGATTTTAACTTCCTCGTGGTGTGTTTGAGAGTCACGAGGTAGAATTTGAAATAATTGCAGACAGGTGTTAGAGTTTCTTTCCTATTTTTGTCCCTTTCATTTAGTTCTTTGTAGTCAAAGGGGATTTCTGGACCATGTGGACCTTGTCTAATGGATGAATCGAAAGTATTTTCATAAGACGATTCAGTAAAATTTCTAAGAGAGGTTATTCCTAAGCCCATGTGTTTAACATCGTATATTTCTTTCTTTTGTAAACACACAGGTTAGTGAAACCTATGTCTTCTATAGGACTTTAGAACTCTGTATCCTTGGGCTTGTTCAAAAATATCGTCTGTTCGGATTGTCCCCTACGCGTAACTATATCGTCTACTTTCTTTACTTTGGCATATAGTTTCTTGCATTCCTCACCTAGGAGAGCATAATTAATTTCCACGGTTTAGTTTGGCGGCTTGACAGGCATCGAAATCCTTACTAAGCTCACTAATCTTAGCATTCGATGTTTCTAATTGAGCTTCTAAGTTAGTGATCTTAGAGGTAGCTTCGGTTATCCTACAATTTAAAATGGCTTTCTCGTTGAGATTTCTAACCAAGCAATTGTAGTTATTTGCTAGCCTATCTTCTAATTCCTTAATCTTTTCGCTCTGTTGTCCTAGTTGAGGTTGACTAGTCTCTCTAGACTGTAGGCTCTTAGTAAGTTCATCTATTTTTGCACTAGAGCTCCTAAGTTCTGATTCGAGACTATTTATCTTCTCCTGTGATCTCGCAAGTTTATCCTCTACTTCCTTAATACTTTTCTGCTCACGTTTCATGTTAGCATATTGTTTGTTATATGAATCTAACTTGGTCAATAATGTGGAAGGAGTGACTACCTCATTTGAAGACGTGGATGCATTGTCGTCGTCCGTACAAGTGGATGTTTCGGCGTCCAATTCGTGGTCGAGATGGGCCGTGAGGGCTAAGTTCTCTTCTTCGGAGCTTGACGTGTCCTCGAGCCATTGGTCCTGTTCGGCCGTGAGAGCTACTCTAGCTTCTTTCTGTTTTGTCAATTGAAGCTTCCTGGAGTAGTAGTTTGCATCTCTTTTCTTCGGAGAGTGTACTCTCTGGCGAAGTGACCTACTTTGCCACAGTTAAAGCATTTGTTAGTCTCTTTGGGATTCTTGACCTCGGAACTCTCCGGAGCACGTTCTTTGTTCTTGGAACTTGTAGTCCGAAGTCTATTGGCTGAGGTTGAAGACTTCTCTTGAAGTACTTCTTGCTCATCATTTGACCAATGAGAGCTAACTGTTTTCCAAGGGCTTTCATGTTTGGCTCTATGTCGGAGTCTGATTCATCTTCCGATTCTGAAAATGAAGGTGGCCTAACGATCTTTTCATTTCTTGATCTTGTGCTCCTCTTCTCCGAGACTAAGGCAACCATGTCATCGGTTTGTTTGCTTTTCTACTCTTTGGTAATCTCGCGGATATCCTCCTCATGCTGAGCGAGATTATCGAACACGGCATGTACATCCAACTCCTCTAGATCTTTATTTTGTCGTATTTGAGTGGATATTTTCTTCCATTCCGTGGGCAGAGAAGATAGATATCTTATGTTTGTCTCCATGTTTGTCTTCGTTATTTCTATCTTCCTCATCTCATGAGAAGAGTGAGGGATCGTTGGTAGATCTCGTTTAGACTCTCCTCCAGCTTGCTTTGAATGAGTCGTAAGCAGTGAGAATGTTCGCCTTCTTGGACTTTATGCCAACTTCCGTCCTTTGCATCATCCTATGCAGCTCATCCCACATCCCTTTGGCCGATGTAAGGCTGTCGATTTGTCTGTATATATCGTTGGGGATGCCCTGCATAAGGGTATTCATGGCTACTAGATCAGCCTTAGCTCGAGCTCTTTCCTCCAGAGAGTATTCTCTATGCTCCTTTAGTCTCCTAGAAGCTGGAATTGCTGGAGTAGCTGTTTCGTCCCCGGGTACATGAACCCAGAACTGTGTCGGTCCCTCTTCAAGGGACTTCAGTAGATTTTCGGCTTGATCCTTTAGAGCGATGAAATTCAGAAAGCGGCTTCTCCACACTGTGTATTCGCCTCTTTGCAAGATCGGCGGACGGTTGTCATTTCCGAGTGAGTATGCATCCATGTTTGTATTGTAGTCGAGTTGTTGAAGGATCTTTGTTAATTGTTTTGAAGGTTGAAGATGATGTAATGTGCTTCACAAGTGACAAAATTCGTTAGTAGCGTTTGATTCGAAATTAGATCGACAATTATTTTCGATTCAATCTTTAAAGTTTGATCGAAATTAATTCCGTCGAGATAGAATGTACTGAGTACTGTGCTCGTGCGAGAAATTTTGTCAGCGTGATATTTTACGAGCGAGATATATTGCTCAAATCATTCGCTCGAGAAAATTTCTTGATCGTGAATTTATTTCGATCGTAAAGAAACAGTACGTTAGTAAGTTTCTCGACAAGTCAAAATAAATCTGTTGACTAGAAAATTTCTCGCGTGTAAATGATTTTCGCCTGGTCAAACGTTAAAAGGTTTGACTGAAAAAGTTTTTCGAGTTGAAGTTTTTACGCATGCAAAGTCAAAATAAGTCTCTCTCGAAAAAGTTTTTCGCTGTATAATGCTCGAGAAATATTTCTAACTAAAATCGTTTCTGCTGATGACGATTCTAGCGCTGACTTCGTATTCTGACCGAGAAAAATTCTCGCGCTAAGTTTATCGATTGAGAACTAATCCGATCGCAAAACTTAGCGAGAAAAATTTGAGTAATCGAGAAAAATTCACAGAATACGATTAACACAAATTCGAGCAAAAACAAAGAATCAGATAGTGAAGGAGGTAATTGCTCGCAATCAAGTACTAATCACGCACGAACAAGCAATTAAACACGTTATGAAGCAAAATATATCGAATTTGATCAAATCAGAACGTGTTCTTCATGTTCTTCGCAAACAGTAACACGCAGAAGCAATTCAATCCTAAAATCGAAGTTCAAACTGCTACAGAACTGATCGCAATGATGATCTAACACTTAAACAAGCACAGAAACACCAAATTCAAGTCAATTAAGCACAGAATTAAGCTATTGGATCGAAAAAGGTTTTCGCGCCAAACCTGTTCTTCGATGAACAGTATCTAGAAAATGATTTGCGATCCAATTCTAACAATTTTCGATTCAAAACAGAACGAATCTGCTCTGATACAATTGTTAGGTCCTACGATTAACAACTCTACGATCCTAGGCTAGAATTCATAGTAATTCGATCGTTTAGATAATCAGTTGAATTCGATCGAAAAACTCAAGTTAAGAACACTAGAGGGAATTCAATTAGAGTGAGAAAGTTACTGTTGTTTCTCTCTCTAGAATCGAATTGCAAGCCCTTCGGATCAATTCTCTGAACTTTCTCTATTCAGCTCAATTGATTTACATGTATTTATACCAAACAAACTTGGTCTAAATATCAAACTAGTCTTAATCTAAGGACTACTATACAAAACGCCCCAAATTACAAGGACAACTAATGAAATCAAGCACAATTACAAATGGTATTCTACAATTAAGAATTCTTTCATTCTGTTCTTCCAGATAGCGTAGTTGGTACCATCGAACAGTGGAGGCCTGGTATGAGACTGACCTTCTGCAAACACATCAAAACTCAAAGAAGCCATTAGATCTTTTACTCAGGCTTGTTAGGCCCGTCGTATGAGTAACCCGCTTTGATACCATTGAAGTAAAATATGTGCCTAAGAGGGGGGTGAATTAGGCAATTAAAACTTTTTGCTTCTTTTATCAAATGTATCTTTTAAAAGAGAACAGCGGAATTAAGATGTTAGATGGTTATTCCCTTAACTGTTGGTCGAGTGAATCTTCGTGAGTGCAGGTGAACAGAAAAGTAAATAACACCTGGATTTATAGAGGTTATATCCCCAAGTGGGGTTTAGTCCTCTCCTTGAGGTTTGCTCCTTAAGAGTTTGATCAATTCACTATGTTACCGTAGCTGGTTACAGATGTGACCGATCGCCCTTACACAACCAAGACCAAGATGAACACTAGTCCGCAGTTAGGGTGCCTAACGCTGAGTTTCGCTCCACGTCGTTTCCTGAGAATCCCTATTCTCCGACTGGAAACAGCTCGCTCCCGAAGGTCAGCTGGATCTCAAATCCTCCCTTCACGAAAGGCACGCTTCACTCTTGTCTCCTTGTGAGGCTCACTCACACTCAGATTGGGATGGTAGTTTTTCTAGCTTAGGGTGCACTCAACAATCGCAAAATGAAAGCACAAAAGCACAAAACAGAGAGTAAAAATTCGCAATCACACGCTCTAAATCAAATCTCTGTTCTTGCTATCTCGTGTATGTTCGTTCGTTATCTGCACCCGATGTAGAAGTGTTGACTTATATAATCCTGTAATATCACACACTTCATATGGAATGTCAATCGCAATCACCAGTTCAGCACATCATTCCATTATCATGCCAAATTAAGCTCTAAGCATCACAACGGTTATATTCATTAATTTGCATGAAATCTTACTCTAAATACCTTTTCCTTACCATATAGGCAAATCTTATCCATATTAGCACTGTGGTACTTACGAAGATACCATAAATGGTTCCACTCAGCATCTTATTAATTATGCAGCACATAAATCACGAATTTCCATACAAATAAATACCATGTTCGCACAGGGAAAGAATTCGTTTGACTTTAACATTTTAGATGCAATTGTTAATGATATCTGCATGATTTCTCCTAAAGATAGACATGTTCCATTGGATGACGTGTTTTCCATGTATAGCATATATCCTTTCCATGTATAGCACAAGTGCAATAACTTAAACAGATAAGCACGAATTAAATGCATCCGTATCATATAATTCCTATTCAAGCATATCTTAAAAACGGATAACATTCATGCAATTATATTCTTAGTATATAATATCCATATTTAGCACATTCAAGGCTATAGAAAATCTCATTCCATATATAGACAGATTCAGCAGTAATATCATTACCATGTATATCATATTTATCCTATTTTAAATTAATGCATAATCCTTACTCTAATTTGCATAGAACAGCACATCAAACATTAATCACGTTATTTCCACAAAGATCGAAGTCACTTATCATTCGATTTACTCATACTCTCCAAAACTACGTAACAATGATATCATGACGGTGGAATCAATAATCACACTGGTATCACATAAGTCCTGTTGCAATGGAATCACAGTGTCAAGATGCAATTCACTCAAATACAAGCACATGATACATACATATTTCGAATTGCTAAATTTGTAGTACCTATCTCATCTTTAAGTACATGGAATCATCAAAACTCAAATACAGTGCACGACCAAAAGGTCTACATGTTGAATTAGTTCCCCCTACATTATGCAGATGAAAATAAGAACTTGAAGTTGGTCGACGCTCCGTTTCTGGTGGCGTGAAGAGAGCCGCCAACGGAGCACTTACAGTAAGAGTACTTGCATTGCCCATTTACTGGCATCTGTAAGTTATCAGATTCTAGAAAAAAAAATTCCTATGTTTGCTAAAGTGGTCCTTCAGTAGTTATTAATCTAACCCTTACCCCAGATAATGGCGTCTGGCACTGAGGAATCATTGGAACATGCTGGTGCTGTCCTTTCTGGTTGTGACATAAGCCCACATTTTTCTGTAGATACTGATTTTATATTTGGTACGTTATTTACTAACAAACATAATCATTTCTGGTATAGCGTTGAGTGAGAAGCTCTATATTATAAATGGATGCTGTGGAGCTGGAAGGTACGTCAAAGATTATATCTTCTTCCTGCCTTAACTATTTATCCGTCGGGTTCTTGTTTATAATATATCTGGCTTTCTGCTGATCATTATTTTATATATTTATATATATCTTCTCACCGTATACAATCACGTCTTCCTTTTAGTGGTGTAAAGATGATAAACCAGCTACTCGCTGGAGTTTTATATTGCTTCAGCAGCAGAGGCCATGGCGCTTGGGGCTCGTTTGGGTCTTAACACAAGATTGTTATTTGGTGTTATCGCCTGTAGCGCTGGAACATCTTGGTATTAGGTCTATATATTTAAATTGAGTAGAATTTCTGGTAAAAATTCATTACGACATGTTGAAGAATGCAAGAGCAACTGAGCAAAAGAGTGAAGAAGAAGGGCAGAATGTTGCTCAGGACTTCACTGAAAAGCAGAGAAGCTTTGCGAGGGAAAATGCCTTTGCATTCAAAGAGAAAAACGCGTTGATAGAAGAAAGAAGTAAATGGCGCTTTCAAGGGAACGACTAACTAACTAAGTGGCTGATGCTGAAGACAATTCCTCTTATTTGACGAATGCGCGCCAATTTTAAACATATATATATATATGATGTTGTAGATCGTCTTCACCAATCATCTGTATCCATTCAACTCAGTAAATAAAAGATCTCCATTTCCCCGTGGATGTAAGATTCAAATACTGAATCTGAACCACGTAAATTCGATCTGTTCAAGCAATTCACATCACACAGATTTCTTATGGTATCAGAGCAACGATTTTAGAGCTGCGATCTTCAAGGTCTTAATCGTTCACGTTCAATTACAAAGCCTCAATTTGTTCTGATTCACAATGGCAGATTCCAGCAGCACATTGGCGATCGCAAACTCAGGTTCCACAGTCTTGATTAACGACCCTTATTTCTTGAGTAATAACGATAACTCAGGTCAGATTCTTGTACATGAACCTTTAATTGGTGACAATTATGCGACTTGGAGCAGAGCAATGTTAATTGCTCTCATAGGACGAAATAAGGAAGGGTTTATCAATGGAGATTTGGTAATGCCTGCTGAAGATCCACAGCAGCCAGTGGCCTCCAAGAATCAGTTGAGTGCCTGGAAAAGAAACAACAACGTTGTCATTTCTTGGATTATCAATTCGGTATCGAAGGAAATTTCTGCAAGCATCTTGTATGGAACGTCAGCTAGAGAGGTTTGGCTTGATCTTGATGAAATATTCGGGCAGACAAATAAGCCACGGATCTTCCAGCTGAAGCGCGAACTGATCAACCTGGCGCAAGGTGCTGACAGTGTATCCGTATACTTCACCAAGCTGAAAACCCTCTGGGATGAATTAGCCAATTACAGACCAAACTGCAGCTGCACTTGTGGGGGCATTAAGGCAATGAAAGCTTACTTAGATGAGGAATATGTATTGGCATTCCTCATGGGTCTAAATGACTCATTCTCCAGAATTAGGGGCCAAGTTTTGCTCATGGACCCGTTACCATCCGTCAACAAGGCTTTCTCCTTGATGGTTCAAGAAGAGAAGCAGAGATCTATGCACTCAGTTATGACACAGAAGGGAAATGAGCAGAGTAATACTATGGCAATGATGGCTGCAAGGTATGATAATGAGACAGCCAAGAAGGGAACTTCAGCCAAAGAAAGGAAGCTAGCAAAGCTCTGTGTACTCACTGCAATAAGAGAGGGCACACCGTGGAAACCTGCTACCAGATTCATGGATTTCCTCCGGGGTTCAGACAAAATCAGAGGCTTAAGGGTCCAAGGGTAAACCAGTTCTTGACTGACCAACCAGTCAAGATGCCTCAGCAGAACCAGATCAGCAATTCCAGTAAGGATGGACTTGTGCAACTTCAGATGACACCACTTTGGTTGCAAAGTTGAGGACCTTGCTGAATTAATCCATGGTCATGCCAGCATCTGAGAGTGGGGACAACCCACAGCAGAGTGAGAGGGGTGAAGGTACATGTCTCTCATTTAATTTACCTAGAATTACAGATATGCAAAGTTGGTTGCTCGACACAGGTGCCACTAGGCATGTGTGTGGTAATAGGAGTCTCTTAACAGGAATTCATGAAGTAACTGAGTCCAATATAGTACTTCCAGACAATACAGTTATTAAGGTAAACAGAGTAGGCTCATGCATCATAAATGACCACATAATCTTGACAGATGTGTTGTATGTACCACAATTTCACTTCAATTTGATCTCAGTAAGCTACCTAACCAACCTGTTAAAGTGCAGTTTCTACTTTAAAGCTGATAGCTTTGTGATACAGGACCAGTCCCATCGAATGATTGGCAAGGGTAAAAGCAGGGCAGGTCTCTACGTGCTAGAAGCTGATACCAGCAGCCCTGTCTCCTCAGAAAATAATGATTCTGCTTTCCTTAATGCATTGTCTTTAGATGTTGGCATAATAGACTAGGACACCCATCAAACAAAGTCCTAGAACTGCTTAGACCTTACTTAGAGCATAATAAGAACTCAACAAACTCATACTGTAAAATTTGCCCGGTGGCAAAACAGAAAAGACTAACTTTTCCCAATGATAGGCAATCTGCTTGTGCTCCTTTCGACTTAATCCCTGTGATGTATGGGCCCTTTCCACCAACCATCCCAATTAGGACATCAGTATTTTGTCACTATAGTAGATGACTATTCCAGTTTTACTTGGGTGTTTATGATAAAATTCAAGTCTGAAGTTGCATCAGTCTTAAGGTATTATCTAGCAATGGTAGAAACACATTTCAGAACTAAGGTGAAAGTAATGAGGACTGATAATGCGAAAGAATTTAACTTAGCTGAGATATTTAGGGAGAAGGGAATAATCCATCATCTATCTTGTGTACACAGCCCTCAACAAAACTCCGTGGTTGAGCGGAAACACCAACACTTATTGAATGTGGCACGATCTCTTCTATTCCAGTCTGGACTGCCCCTTAAGTTTTGGTCAGAGGGTGTGTTAACAGCTACCTTCCTCATCAATAGAGTGCCTTCTGTGAGACTAGCAATAAGAGCCCACATGAACTTTTGTATCAAAGACCAATAAACTATAACATGTTGCGAGTTTTCGGTTGCTTGTGTTTTTGCTCCACTTATGCAGCAGGTAGAAGAAAATTTGACCCCCGGGCAAGGGAGTGTGCTTTTATTGGCTATCCCACCGGAACAAAGGGGTACAAAGTGCTAGATCTTAGTACAATGGAGGTGATTGTCTCTAGGGATGTTAGATTCAAGGAAGATGAATTTCCTTTCAAGAATCACCAACCATCTCAGCCACCAGCAGATACATTCCATGCTCATGTGCTGTCAAGGCCACACCTGATGCATTCAGTTGCTGGAGATGGAGAGCATGAACCACCAGATCATGGAGGCACTGCACCACCAGGAAATAGTGATGACTTCTCTATCCCTCAGCATGAGATTCAGGGGCCAGATATGGAAGAACAACAACAGGGAGCACTGCAACAGGGGCCAGACAGTGAGGCTGCACTCCAACAGGGCCAGGCAGTGTTGTAGAAGGGCATGTTCTAGAAGGACAGCAACAGACAAGGAAGTCTGTAAGGGAATCAAGAAGGCCATCCTATCTCAAGCAATATTACTGTAATGAGCTAACAGATAGGAAAGTCTTGTACCCCATCTCTCGGGTCATGTCCTACCAGAATTTCTCAAAGGAGCATCAGTCATACATGAACAGCATATCTATGATCCAGGAACCTAAAAATTATGCCCAGGCTGCCAGAAACAGAGAATGGCTGGAAGCAATGAGGGAAGAATTCAGGGCATTGGAACAGAACCAGACCTGGTCACTAACCAAACTCCCACAAGGAAAGAAAGCAATTGGAAGCCAGTGGGTGTACAAACTCAAGCTGGATGCAGATGTACAGATAGCTAAATACAAAGCTCGACTAGTTGCTAAAGGTTACGACCAAAGAGAGGGTGTAGATTTCATAGATACTTTCGCACACGTGGCAAAACCTAGCACAATAAAAAGATAATTCTCTGCTTGGCAGCTCAACTAGGATGGAATCTCATGCAGCTGGATATCAGCAATGCTTTTTTGAATGGAGATTTAACAGAAGAGGTCTATATGGAACTGCCGCAGGGATTCTATGAGAACTGTGAGAGAGCAGGGCCTGATAGAATAGTTTGCAAGCTCCAGAAATCAATATATGGATTGAAACAATCATCAAGGCAATGGAACGAGAGGTTCTCCGAGGCAGTTAAGGACTTTGGCTTCACACAAGCTCAATCAGACCATACCTTATTCACCAAGGGAAAGGGAGAAGATCTGGTGGTCTTACTGGTCTATGTAGACGACATAATACTATCGGGGCCGTCAGTAACATCAATTCAGCATGTTAGGGAATTCCTTAGTACTTGCTTCAAAGTGAAGGATCTCGGGAGCTTAAATTCTTCCTAGGAATAGTGGTGTCTAGGAGCACGGCAGGAATCTATATAGCTCAGAGACAATACACCCTTCAATTGCTTGAAGACACGGGATACCTAGAAGCAAAGCCTCTGCCCACTCCCATGGACCCGAGTAATAAACTGACAGGGGCAGATGGGGATCTATTAACTGATGCCTTCAAGTATAGAAGGTTGGTTGGACGTCTGCTTTACTTGACATTTACCAGGCCAGATGTGGCATTTGCAGTCCACAAGTTGAGCCAATTCATGTCAGCTCCGCGCACGGGACACTTAAAGGCAGCGCACCATCTTCTTAGATACCTTAAGGCATCACCAGGACAGGGTATTCTTTTTAGCTCAGTCTCAGACATCGGTTTAAAGGGATTCTCGGATGCGGATTGGGGTACGTGTAAGGATACTAGGAGGTTTATCACCGGGTACTGCACCTTTTTGGGTGACTCTATAGTCACTTGGAAGACTAAAAGCAAGCAACCATCTCTAGGTCATCAACAGAAGCGGAGTATAGAGCTTTAGGCTCACTCGTGGCAGAAATGTTGTGGGTAAAATCTTTGGTTGCAGAGTTAGGAATTCAGCTAAGGCAAACACCAGTAATCTATTGCGATAATCAGTCGGCCTTAAGCTTGCATCTAACCCCAAGTTCCATGAAAGATCCAAACATATTGAAATCGATTGCCATTTCATCAGGCATCACGTATCAAATGGGGAAATCAGATTGATTCCTGTCAGAACTGAGCATCAGATAGCTGATGTATTTACAAAGCCGTTGTCAGGGCCAATGCTGCGACATTTCCTCCTCAAGATGGCTGTGGTAAATCTATACCATCCATCTTGCGGGGGGTGTTGCAGAATGCAAGAGCAACTGAGCAAAAGAGTGAAGAAGAAGGGCAGAATGTTGCTCAGGACTTCACTGAAAAGCAGAGAAGCTTTGCGAGGGAAAATGCCTTTGCATTCAAAGAGGAAAACGCGTTGATAGAAGAAAGAAGTAAATGGCGCTTTCAAGGGAACGACTAACTAAGTCGCTGATGCTGAAGACGATTCCTCTTATTTGACGAATGCGCGCCAATTTTAAACATATATATATATGATGTTGTAGATCGTCTTCACCAATCATCTGTATCCATTCAACTCAGTAAATAAAAGATCTCCATTTCCCCGTGGATGTAAGATTCAAATACTGAATCTGAACCACGTAAATTCGATCTGTTCAAGCAATTCACATCACACAGATTTCTTACGACAATCTTTCTTTATTTTGCAACCGTGTTATTAACCTGTGAACTGCAAATATCGCTTCCCTCACCAGAACAAAAGAGTAAACATTGAGACAAAGAAAGAACCGTTTTCACTCTCATTATCTTTGGATTCTAGATTGACATTAAAACGTTGGACTTTTTTTTTCTCTTTTTTCTGGCAGGATGTTAGAGAACCGTGGTCACACATGGTGGAAAATGATTACTCTCCTTTGTCTGCACTCGATATCTTTGTGAAGGATCTGGTAAATAACGTGGAATAACTTCAACGTAACAAACCAAAATGTTCATAATCGTAATACTCTCGCAGGGTATCGTATCTCTTGAAGCTTCATCGCGCAGGGTCCTCTACATCTTTCAAATGTCGCTCATCAACTATTTCTGTCAGGTGAGCTGATTTTTTTATTCAATTTTAATTTATTTAATGCTTGGCGCCACAGTACTTGACTTCAAAATTATTTTATCAACTATATCGTTAAATCCTTTTTTTATTTTGAATGATATTCTATCTTCTGTTGAAATGTGTTTCTAGTTTACTTCGATAAAAAAGTAGTTTATTCGTTGAGCAGGTTCAGCTGCTAGATGGGGCCGACTAGACGATGCTGCTGTTGTAAAGGTTTGGCATCCTTAATTTTTTTTTCGGAGCACTTAAGATAATTTTGATTAGTTATATGGCCACCCAATTGTATTAGTGGTATTCTCTAAATCTTTTGGAGTTCTCAGGTATATGAGGTACTTACTGGTGTCAAAGTCGAAGGAACGTCTCATGCTTTGAGTAAAGAATCAGTCCTTCAGTTTCTACCATCAGAGTGGCCCACAGATCCTATTGAAGATATAATTGAACTTAATCAAAAAAAGTTGAAAACATTGGTCGTTTTAGATGATGATCCGACTGGACTCAAACTGTTCACGATATCGATGTATTGACAGAATGGTAAGTTGCATGACTTCTAGTTGTCGTTCGTCAAACCAGATTAGTTAATGCAGTTTTGTGATAGAAAATAAAAGAAGTTTGTTCTATGTAAAATCTGTTAGAATTTGAAACGTCAAATCCCCTACTCTTTTGTGTAAATCTGAACACGATTTATGTAAATACTAGGTTTTGCCTGTGCGATGCACGAGACGCTGCATGTCCGGTATGCGATCTTTGTCGTTAAATTTTCTTATTGGTAAACATATGGGGATTACAATTAATATGCAACACGCAGTTAACGTAAGGGAGGAAAATTGTGGATGTCATTCAACGTGTGGTTGTAATAGAAGTTCACCAAGTTTTATTTTATCCACACTATCAGCCATTCATACAGGCTTCTACATTCATACACTAAGATATCCTTTAACCTAGGCCATGGATAGTATACTACATATCATAGAATTGCATTTAGACAGAAATACAGTCATACAGATGTGTAGCAATTTTAATTGTATTGTAGAGTGATGTGACATTCGCGTATTGCTAAATTTAATTGTCCGCAAAATTCCGTAGAAATGGGGAAAACTGGCATTCATAAACATAAAGACATAGTAATAAAATGGAAAATAACATTTGAAATTTGTATTTAACTTTCATGACTAAAAAATCCCCGTTCATCATGTATATGTTTGCCATTACTAAGCACGTGTAATATTTTGTGAATTACTCGTCCGTATTTTTTGTAACGGAGTCGGTCCCCGCCCCGTCTCAGCACGAAGCCATTCGAGCTCGTGCCAAACCCCGAATAAGCGGGATCTAACCGGACAGAACTGCCAGACCAGTTCTTGTATAGTTTAGGTACTCTGAATGGCATATTATATGTGATGACAGTGTATTGTACAACCTGACAGATTAATATGTGAAGAAACATATGCAGCAATATTTTCATCACAAAGAACAAAATTACTCACGTCCATTGACCCGATATACTCCGTCGTAAGGCTGCATCAGTAAGACTGCAATTTGTGACTTTCCAAGATTATACCAGTATAAGACTGCGAATTTGTGTAAATTGCAAGATTTCTTCTCAACTATATATCTGTAGCTTTGGATGATTGCAAACTGGCAAGACTGGTTACAACAGTTTAAGCTGTAACTGTAAGATCTCGCAAGACTGCTGTTAGCAATGTAAGACTGTTCCAGAAATGTAAGACTGATACAATGACTTTAGATTTGCAAGTATGTAACAATAAAAACAACATGGAAGAGTAAGCATAATAAATGAACAGCACATTTCTTCGATTATTTGTGAAAGTAGTTGTACAACCGAGCAACCCAACTCATAGTAGCCCCCAAATTTGAAATGGGCTTTAAGTGTCCTTTAATGATAAGCTCTGTATACTTCTTTTCATGGCCATTTTCCGGTTTTCTTTTCTCACTTGCTCTGTTTTTGCTCGATACCTACTTTGTAACAATTGGTTCTTTTATATGTTTAATGAATCATCAATGTGCGTAATGAATATATATGGTTATTATGGCTATAGCTCTTTGTTTTCTATTATGTTTCATTAGATAAAATTATTTTACAAAAATATTTATTTTTAAGATATGATGATTTATTGTTGCGTTGCTTTTATAATATAAAACATACTAAATAAAATGGAGATGTTTTTTAGTTTTATCGGAAAAAGTATTATGATATATTTGTTGAGATATAGTATGTAATTGTTGTAGTACTGATAACTTTATAATGAATATATATCATTATTATGGGCATAATTCTTTGGTTTTAATTATGTTTCATTAAATAAAATTATTTTACAAAAAATATTTATTTTTACGATATGATGATTTATTGTTGCGTTGCTTTTTTAATATAAATCATACTAAATAATATGAAAATGTTGAATTTTATCGGAAAAAGTAATATGATATATTTGATGGGATATAGCATGTAATTGTTGTAGTACTGATAACTTTGTATGGTCATCATGCGCCTTGCAAGAAATCCTTGTCAACGAAGGCGCGTAAATTAATGATTACCCGTATTAAAGAATTAGAGTCATGATTATTATATTCTTATATATCGTAAATATTTACAGTATTTTATTGATGATATGCGAGAGAGCCGATAGTGTGTAAAATGTACCATTGTGATGTTGTAAATATGTTAAAAGTGATTTGCATAATGCTTCAGGTATTGGGCTTATCGACTTTCAAAAATAAATTTTGGTAGTTGATGGACCGAACACCTTGGACGAACCGTGCAAAGTGTTTTTTACCGCAAACAATGATGTCAATTCTTGTACCACGAAACTGAGTGCCGTAAATTTTAGTATGTCGCGAAGTTTTGGTAGTTGATGGACCGAAAACCTTACACGGACCGCAACGTTTCTTTTTACAGTGCATCGAATACATTAATATATTACAATATATATTATATATTAATAAGTATACCATAATATAATACAATACAATACAATACAAAATAATATAATACAATACAATACAATATAATATAATACAATTACAATATAAAATAATATAATTATAATATAATATAATATAATACAATACAATATAATATAATGCATGCCTCATCTATCGTATAATACAATTTTTAAGAGCAGTCTTACAAAATGATGTTAACAGCAACAACAATAACCATACGTATCAGTCTTACCATTATATATTATATAAGTTGAAAGTAAGCAATCTTGAAGACTGACTTATAATACTGTCAAACACTTAGTGAGAGTATTGTACTTAAAGAATAGAAAATTGTAAGATTGCGTAAGACTGCTAATATGTTTTAGAACTATAAGACCGCGTAGGACTGCAACAACGTCAATACAACAATAAGGAGGTAAAACCCTAGAAACGCAAGCTTGGAAGACTGAAGGAACACAAAAGGAATTTTTTAGGGTGTTGAACAAATTAAAAAAATATACTTTTGCCATATAATCGAGGGAAAGGGCCTAAGTTGTTCATCCTCGATGATCATCTCATCGCATACATAGCAAATTTTGAAACAGAGAGAACATGTATCATCTAATATTTCAAGGATGTACGTATTCCCAACTATGAGGCTTAGCATCTTGTCTTTACATATATGAAGGCCATAGTTGTCGTAGGTCGCTCTGAGTGTGCGTCAGCTAGATTCGCTTAAAAGGCTTGGATTCTCGGACTTTAGCCCAACATAGTTGAGCAATCGGCAACCTCACACATGAATTATTTATCTGCATCATCACAAAAGACTTTATATTCCACGTCTGTAGGATCCAAAAACTGAATTATTGATAAATAATATCCAAATATCTGTCGTACAAAGGTGACTCCAAAAATATTGTACGACTCGGTTGTATAATTAGATTTATATAATATAATATAATATAATATAATATAATATAATATAATATAATATAATATAATATAATATAATATAATATAATATAATATAATAAAATACATGCCTCGTCTATCGTATCATACAGTTTTTAGGACCAGTCTTACAAGATTGATGTTAACAGCAGCAACAATAACCTTATAATATCAGCCTTAACAATATAGATTATATAAGTTGATAAGTAAAGCAATCTTGTAAGACTGACTTGTAATACGGTCGAACACTTAGTAAGAGTATTGTACTTAAAGAATATCGGTATGTGAAGACTGCGTAAGAATGTCATTAATCTTATCGTCCATTCCGTCCATCATGTTATTCATCGTAACACTCAGGCTGTGAAAGTGCTCTTGCAAGACTGGTTGCAGAAACTTTGCCATTGCAAGAACATGTCAGCCATCATGTGATGTTTTTTGTTAGTCTCTGCACAATACTAAATTGTCTACAGCACTGTTTTTGTTAGCACTTTAACATTTTTGATTGTGACCGGCAGCTAAGTAGAGGTACAATGAATAGTTTGTTCGCATTACCATAACACATTTTTAAGTTAACTGATGTACATAACCAGTTATCGAATACAATCTTTCGGTACCACCATAAATTTCATTAAATACATAAACCTTTCATGCGGGCTTTCATAGAATACAAAAAAGGGATAGTTGTACCGAATGTAAGACTGCATAAGACTGAATGGAGGAATCCCACTTGGGATTTTCGCCATGAAGAAACCTTCTTCAGTCAACGCAGGCCTAATTGAAACCACAAATAAATAAGACAGATCATAACCTGAAAAAGAAAAAATCCCCAGACGACATATGTCATGAATCCCAATATTAAAAATACATGTTTCTCAACATCCCCAAATCTATGCAAGAACATTGAACACCCCAACCCACTATTTCGCTTTTCTAAGAAAAAAAAAAAGCAAAAAGAATGAAAAGCTGACAGTATAAAGTGTAGAAGCAATCCACCTCTAAAGAAAAAAAAGCAAAAAGAATGAAAAAGCTTACAATCTAAAGTGTAGAAGCAACCCACCTCGTATGTCTGTAAGAAAGATAAAGCAACCCACGTTCGCCGCGTCCTTCGCTGTGGTTTGGGTTTTTGAGGAGGGTCTTGAGCTGCAGCTTGGCGCGTGACTTTCCGAGGTAGGACGATGACAACGACGTGGTGGGTAATTGGTGGAAAGATAAAAGGCAACTTGGGGAGATTGCACCACATCTTTGAGGGGGACAACAGGGGACGGCGAGAGGTGGAGAATATGATAAAACTTCCATCATCGTGTAAATTATATTACCTTATCTGAAATATTTATACTAAATCAACAAATAAAAACGAAAGAATAAGAATCATAAATTAGTAAATTATGAATAAAGCAAAACACGTTTGAAGGGATTGAGGCTCGTGCAGAGGAAACACGGAGGAAGTCAAATTACCTTGCTCAGCAAGAAGATCATTGACCACTTTCCCAATATGTTAATCAAGAAATATAATTTAAAAACTACTATAAGCACGAAGTAGACATCCCATAAATCACAACTTGGCTTACTAAAAGTAGAGAAATAGCCTCGTTGAAATGCTCATACTGGCGGTTGCTAAGACCAAATACAGCAAACTGAAGATCTTAAGCGATTATCCTCTTTATTTCCCTGTCCAAATGAAAGTAGAGTAAATTCAGAATCTCAATCTTGTGAGAGAAACCCAAAAAAACCACTTGCTAATAATATATTTTCACCTCATTAAACCACTTATAGGACCATCCAGCATTATCAGTTGTCTCACCGTCTCCATATCTGCAACCCTCAAACAACTCGATACATAACATGAGTCTATTTTAGAATAGATTCTAGTAAATGATATCATAACATGGAAAATGAGCTATGCAATTATGAGAAAGTGAACCATCAACGAAGAAATAGCCTTACGTGGCACGAAAGACTCCTTCAACTTCTCCCTGTAATCGTCGTCATCCACATCATAATCATCAACATCGCAATCATCCAAGTACTTACCAAGTCAACTATTTTGAAGTTTGCTTGTGGATATCTAGCTTTTGCTTCCCCCGCGAGTGCCTAATACAACAGTAAAGATCAACATTTTACCAGTGAAAACCAAACTAAGCAGAACCACACGGCCTAATAACTCAACAACTCCCTAGGCAAATCCAAACAAATCAAATCATCCTAAGCTATGTGTTTTTCCACTCCTGGTGACCCCATAAGCAAAAACCGTACCTGCAAGTCAAATTTTTCCACGTCGACATCTTGCTTGTAGGCAATACAAATATCTAATTTACCAACCGAGTCACAATAGAAAACATTCAGGCATGCAACAAGCTCAAATAATCAAACTTGCAGTTAAAACTACATAATACCCTGACCCCAGTGTTTAAAAAAGCATTGTATAGCGCTCCACGTGGCCCACTATCGCGTTAAATTCTTCCAAAACGCGTCGTCGCGCATTCCATTTTGTGTTTATTTCTTTTTTTATTTTTTATTTTTTGATTACTAATTTTGTGTAAAATCTGCCAGAACTGAATGATTTTTTCGGAAATGATTTTTCGGGTGGAAAATGATTTTTTCGGGCTGCTTATCGTGAGGAACTGCGAGTTATCAAGTCAGACGGCCGTCGACGAACTGTATTTTTTATTGTGATTGACAGTAGCTTTAGGTCGAAGGTTGAAGACGATGCTGCAGTAAAAATTCGTATTTTGAGTTTAATGGGCTTCTAATGGGCCTTTAGTTAGTTTAAAAACTTATTTTAAATATTAAGCACATATTTGATTTTTAACTTAATATTTTAATATTTTATTAAATAAAATCTGAATTCAATTTAAAACATCTTTAAATTATTATATATTTCCTAAATCAACAATTAAATATGTTATTGAACTTATTATCTTATTATATATTTTTATATCAATTATTTCTTTAATATATCAACTTTTTAGAAATAGATAATTTAATGTGTTTGTCATATAATATATATAAATATATATATACATATATATTTGCATTATAAGTAACTTATCCAAAATACTCACGCAATACGCTATGCTATTTACGTTACGCGCTTATGGGGTCTAAACGCGTCGCATTGCGCTTCACGCGTTTTAAAACATTGCCTGACACATACCATTAATTACCTCCATAGCAGCCCTAATTACAGGTCGAGCAGCCACTGCGTACACCTCCATAGTATTAGTAGTGGTACCTGGACCAGAAACTTTGTCTGCTGTAGGAATAGAATACCCATAGAAACACCACATGATTAACAAAATTTGGAAAACTAAAAACGTAAAATTTCCATAGATGCAAGATCAAACAATGCACCCAATGCAGCACATAAAATTGATGACGAATGCTTGCTCCTTCTCAATTTACTTCAGAATTAAGTGCAACAACCCCCACAACAGAAGTCCAATCAAATACAACTCAACTTACCAAATGCATAGGCATGCATCGGATTATACTCATTCCTCACAATGTTATCCCCATCTGGATACCAGGCAACCCCATCTCCTCTTTGCTGTTCAACTTCACTTATCAAAAACTAAAATCTAACTTCAATCATCAACACAAATTCAGAACTGCGAAGAATCACAACCCACATATCATAGCAATCATTAATAAGGTTTCATCAAAGGTGAAAATGTACAGTTTCACTATAGAACTTTATCTGCTGAGAATTCTCCATATCCATCAAACTATGCAATATTCAGAGGGGAAACCGTACCAGCGAGGGCAATCGAGAAGACGAAGAACACCATCGGCCAGGCGTGCGCCGGCTCGCGATCCTCCGGCAAGAACTCGTTGAAGAAGCTCAACCTCTCAGAGACGGCGGCGATGGGCTTTTTGGTCTTTTTGACTATGTAAGAATCGTCTGCTGCGCAACGTCCTTCAAACCTCTTCCCAGCTCCAATAGCAGCTCCGCCCAAGCCTGGGCGAAGCCCTTAATCTGATCCTTCAGAGTCTCGGCCTCCGCCGCCGCCTTCTCCGGCGACTGCACCGATGTTAAATAGGAGACTCGGAGGATCTTATGCCGGTGTCTCCGACTAAGCTCGCTAGCTCGTAGGTCGACGAACTCGGCTGTGATGACACTTTCATCAATTTAGAGGTGGTATAACGATTGTTGGGTTATTTAGAAATAAATGACTGTTTGGCTTTCCACACCATTAATTACCGTGAACAAAATGGGTAAATGCAGAGTGCCTTTACTATGGAGACGTATGGCTCTGAATACAGTACCAAAAAGAAATCAAATGACTCCTGCAACGCACGTCATCACAAAAAACAACTATTCAACTTCGTACAATGCACCTGCACATAAAAACGAACAGTCTCTTGTACCATTTTTTTATTGCTATGGAATGGGGGCATGTTGTTGCCGCATGTCATCACAATAGGGTCCCTATCCAACTTTTATAGTATATAGATTCTGCTTTATACCAGGAGCGTTGAGTCACTGGTTGAACAGTTCTCTCGAAAGCCCAGATGTTTTTTCATTCTGACGAATTCACGATCATTAAGTTCTGAGAAGGTAAAGCACGTGGTTACGCTATTCAGTTTCCTTTCTACACATCATATCAATAGTTAATGAGTTTTTTATTGGAACTGGCTAGTGCTCTAATAAAAGAGATTTGCAACAACTTGTCTGTAGTTGTAGAGACAGTGGGTGATGCTGAATACACTGTTGTTCTACGAGGCGATTCGACTTTAAGAGGGCATTTCCCTGAGGCAAGGACATGATAATATAAGCAGCATCTCTTGTATCCTCTATTTCTGGACATTATTGATGATTACAATGCTTTTTCATTGTATCTAGGAAGCAGATGCAGCCATTTCTGTGATCGGCGAGGTCGATGCATGGATTATTTGTCCCTTCTTTTTGCAAGGAGGCCGGTACACTATCCGAGACATGCACTACGTTGCTGATTCTGATCGGTACTTTTTGGTGTTATCCCTCCTATATATTCTTTGACGCAAACTTTTGACGTGACGAATGTTTCCCTCTTCAGGCTCATCCCTGCTGGTGAGACGGAGTTTGCAAAAGACGCTTCGTTTGGCTATAGATCTTCTAATCTACGGGAGGTATACTATATGTCACAAGCTGTTGCGATCATTTGCTCCACATTGAGAGATTAAATTTACCTTGAATCATTATATATATGAAGTTGTAACTCGCAATATAAAGTAAGCGATGTTCGGAGTTTCTATAACTAGTGTAACCTAGATATGCTAATGCGGTTTTTCTACTCGTTTATGAAGCAAACACATCCTCAGTGAATTATGGTTTTGAGGTTTCAGTGGGTCGAGGAGAAAACTAGAGGCCGGATTCCGTCAAACGATGTTGCTTCTATCTCGATCCATCTCTTAAGAAAGGATGGACCTACTGCTGTTTGCGAACGTCTCTGTGGTTTGAAGAAGGTACTAAACGAACAATTTTTTTCATGGGTCTGCCTTTGAGATGCTCGCAAAGCGCAAGTCCCTTATGATTTACGTATGCTTGCATTTTTCTCTAGGATGTTACTTGGAAATTCACTAACCTATGTCTTTGTTTCTAAACCACTTGCATGCTGAGGCTTTTATGACATTTCTTGAAACAGGGTTCTGTATGCGTAGTTAATGCTGCTAGTGAAAGAGACATGGCTGTATTTGCTTTAGGAATGATTCAGGTGCCTTTTCTACCTTTTGACATCTTCACGAAATCTCTTTACTTAATAAGAAATTTGCGTGTGCGAATTGGTGTTTGTTGAAACACGAGCAATTAACGTGGTTCGGATTTTAACAATCCTACGTCCACGTCCCAAACAACTCAAATTCTATTGACGCTGATGACTTTACAACCCTAGATCGTGCTCACTGCATCGATCGATTACACCAGAAATCAAGAAGAACGAAGAACAATTGAAAACACACACCGAACTCTCTGTATGTGAAAATGAGATGATCTGATCTAAAAATAACAAACACTTTGCGCGCGTATTTTTAAAGAGGGAACGCTGAGCTGGCTTCAAACGTCTTGGTTGAAGTCGTCGCTGCAGAAGGCGATTCTATAAGTTAATCGCTTCCTCACTTCAAAGAATCGCTTATTTGACTTACGCGCCTTTTTCCTCATTGAGCTGCTTCATAACCAATCGAACAGTTTTGTTCTTCAGCTGAGAGTGATCTCGCTTGTTTTTGGCTCGATTTTGACAGCCCCCCACAAGATGGATGGAACAAATTTCCTACAGACATCTTGAGCATGAGTTGTTGTAATATGGGGCCCGTGAGTGACTTTGTAAATATGTCAGCCAGTTGATGTTCTGATCGAACTGGAAGCAGCTTTATTGTCCCTCTTGCAATGTGATCCGGATGAAACAATCGATTTCTATGTGTTTTGAGCGCTCATGAAATCTTGGATTCATAGCTAGCTTAACTGCCGATTGATTGTCACAATATACTACTGGCACTTGACCCCTGTTGATGTTCAACTCAGTAAGCAAACCTTTGATCCATAAAAGCTCAGCAACTGTGGAGGCTAATACCCTGTATTCTGCTTCCGTCGAAGAGCGGGATACTGTGGCTTGCTTCTTGGCCTTCCAGGTGATCAATGAGCTTCCTAAGAAAGTACAGAAACCAGTAACGGACTTCCTCGTATCTCTACAAGCCCCCCAATCTGCATCAGAAAATGTAGTGAGGTTGAAGTCTTGTTCAGCTGCCATAAAATCCCCTGTCCTGGCGAGTTTTTCAGGTATTAACAGATGGTGTGCGGCCATCAAGTGGCCTGTGCGAGGTGATGCCATGTATTGGCTTAATTTCTGTACGGCGAAGGATATATCTGGCCGTGTGAATGTAAGATATAGCAATCTCCCAATCTACCTACGATATTGGAAAGGGCTCGGCAGTAGTTCTCCATCATTAGCTGTGATCTTTTGGCTTGGATTCATGGGTGTAGAGAGTGGTTTTGCATCCAGATAACCTGTGTCCTCCAGTAATTGCAAAGTATAATGCCTCTGTGACATATATATACCCCCAGCATGTCGAGCTACTTCGATGCCCAAGAAAAGATTCAACTCTCCTAGATCCTTAACTTTGAAACAAGAACTGAGGAAGTTCTTTGCTTGCTGTATTTGATCAGTGCCTGCCCCTGCTAGGATTATGTCATCAACATAAACCAGCAGTATGAGAACCTGAGCACCTGTACCTTTAATGAAGAGAGTATGATCAGATTCGGTCTGCATGAAGCCAAAGCTTTTCACAGCATCAGTGAACTTTTTATTCCATTCCCTTGATGCTTGCTTCAAACCATAGATAGATTTATGAAGCTTGCAGACAGTTTCCCTGAGCTGGTGTGACCATAAGCTTGCCCTAAACCTTGAGGAAGATCCATGAAAACCTCCTCAGTCAACTCACCATTGAGAAAAGCATTACTTACATCAAGTTGAGCAAGTTGCCAACCGAGCTTGGCTGCCAAGGAATGATTATCTTTATAGTGTTTGGTTTGGCTACCGGGGCAAAGGTGTCCAAATAATCCACACTTCCTTCTGGTCATAGCCTTTGCCACTAAACGGGCTTTATACTTTTCTATCTGTCCTGAGGTATTGTATTTCAGCTTGTAAACCACCTGTTGCAACAGTTTTCTTTCCTGGTGGTAGTGGCTGAACTGTCCAAGTCTGATTATCCTCAAGGCTCTAATTCATCATTCATGGCCCGGACCCAATTCTTTGATCTAATGGCCTGGGAGAAGCTCTTTGGCTCTTCTGCTAGTGCTACATTATGAATAAAATCCTGAAGCTGCTGTGAGCAATGCTGATAGGACAAATGCTGAGACAATGGATAGAGGGGCTGATTTTCATGCCAGATATTACACTGATAGTCCTTGAGATAAGCTGGTTTTCTTGACTCCCTACCAGCCCTGGTATGCACTCCATGTTCTTGAGGAACCTCACTGTGATTCTCAGGAGGTTGGGAGCAACTTACATCTACTATATCAGTTTCAGGACCTAGGTGGCTTACTGGTAACAGCTCCTCATCTGCTGTGGGTAAACCTGTTTCTGAGGGTGTCTGAGAAGCTGCATCTGATTCAGGAACATATGTACAGGGTTTGGGCAGAACTTGATCAGCAAAAGGATCCTCCTGATGTGGGACATGCTGTTGAGAGTGAAAAGGATACTCATCCTCCTTAAAACTCACATCTCTTGAAACAAAGATCTCTTGTGTAGATAGATCCATTAGTTTGTACCCCTTCATGACATTGGGATATCCTAGAAACACACATTGTCTTGCTCTTGGATCAAACTTTCTCCTACCTGCTGGTATTGTAGAGGAGAAATATAGACATCCAAAAGCTAGAAGATAATCATAATCAAATGGTTTTTGATAAAGCAGCTCATAGGGACTCTTCTTGTCTAATTTGACAGATGGTGTCCTATTGATCAAGTAAGTAGCTGTTAATACACATTCGGACCACAATTCAATGGGCACACCCGACTGAAAATACAAAGATCTAGCCACGTTCAAAAGGTGTTGATGCTTTCTCTCTACGACTGCATTTTGTTGTGGGGTGTGTACACATGATAAGTGATGGATGATCCCTTTACTTCTAAACAGGTCAACAAGACTAAATTCTTTGGCATTATCAGTTCTCACTGTCTTGACCTTAGTTTAAATTGGGTCTCAACCAAGCTAGGAAATAACTAAGTATGAGATGCACCTCTGATTTTTGTTTTATCATGAATAGCCAAGTAAAGCGGGTATGATCATCCACTATAGTTATGAAGTACTGATGGCCTAGGTGGGATGGAACATGAAATGGCCCCATACATCGCAGTGGATAAGATCAAAAGCAGAACAAGCAAGTTTACTCTTATTAGGAAAAGAACTTCTCTTTTGCTTAGCTAGGGGACAAATTTGCAACATGAATCTGAGATATCACAACTGTCCCTCAGTTTATTCCTTAGAATTCCTAAAACCTTATCAGAGGGGTGCCCAAGCCTGCTATGCCAGACCTCCCCAGACAGCTTGTTAAGAAAAACAGACTGCTCATGACAAACAGGTGATTCTGCCTTAATGATGTAGAGGCCAGCTTGTTGCTCACCCTTGCCAACTAATTGGTGTGTAGGGCCCTGTATCTGGAAGCTATCAGATGAAAAACTAAAGATACAATCACTATTACTGCCAGATAGCTCACAGAAATGAGATTGAAAGCAAACTGCGGCACATACAAAATCTCAGTTAAGGTGATAAACCTGTTAAGTTTATAGGTTCCTGCCTTATTTACCCATATCACAGAGTTGTCCGGCAGAATAACCTTAGATTCTTTGATATCATGCAAGTCATAAAGCATATTTAGATCACCACACACGTGCCTTGTGGCACCTGAATCAACTAGCCAGAAATCAATCCCAGTAAAACTTTGGCAGATTAAATGAAAGGCACAGACCTGCAACCTTTTCACACTGCTGCACCTGATCTGCTCCTTCTGATGACATGCTACTGAAGGGCTGATTAATCAAGGTCCTCAGACTTTGCAGTTGGAATGAGTCAGGCTCAACTGGACCAATGCATCAACAGCCATGGGAGGACCAGTCTGACTGCTCTGCTGCCCTGTTTGCTGCCCTGCTCTATCTGAACTTGATTGACTCTTGCTCCTTTGAATCGTGCACTCTGTCTATACCCTGGCGGAAACCCATGCAGTTGGTAGCAAGTTTCCATTGTATGACCCTTTTTGTTGCAATGGGTACAAAATGGCTTAGCAGTCTCCTTCTTTTGCCAGCCAGTTCCCTTTCTTGTGTTCTCATAGTCTCCCTTAGCAGCAAGCATGCCAGATTGCTAATTTGATCATCCATCACCCTAGAATTTCCCTAGAATTTCCCGCTGCCATAGACCTTTGCTTCTCTTCTTGTACTAATAATGAGAATACTTTGTTGATAGAAGGGAAGGGATCCATGAGGAGAATCTGCCCTCGGACCTGCGAGTATGCATCATTCAACCCCATTAGAAAGGTAAGTACGTATTCTTCCTCAAGATATGCCTTGATGGATTCACTCCACCACAGAGACATTGACAGGGAGGTCTATAGCTTGCCAATTCATCCCAGAGTGTCTTAAGCTTGGTGTAGTAAGCTGCAATATTGCTTGATCCCTGTTCGAGGTTAACTAGTTCTTTCTTCACTGCAGGATTCTTGGCCTGTTAGTTTGCCCGAATCTCTCTTGAAGATCAACCCAAGCCTCGCGGGCTGTCGTGCTATAAAGTATACTTGCTGATATTTCCTTTGAAACAGCATTGAGAATCCAAGAAATGACTATATTATTATTCCTTTTCCAGGCATTTACCTTGTCTTGATCAGTTGCGGCTGCGCCTTCAAGTCACCATTAACGAATCCCTCTTTGTTTCTCCCAATTAGTGCGATGATCATGGCACGGCTCCAGGTCATGTAATTATCTCCTGTGAGCTGCTCATGGACTAGGAGCTGCCCTGACGTGTCGCTCGCACTCAAGAAGAAGGGATCGTTGGAAGATGTAAACTGCCTGTGGTCTGATTTGGAATTTCTGCACTCATCTTGGTCTCAGACTCTGTTCCTCGTCAATCTTTGAATGCAAAATTGATCTGAAATCGCGCAGAATTACAGATAGTTCTCTGATACCATAAGAAATTTGCGTGTGCGAATTGGTGTTTGTTGAAACACGAGCAATTAACGTGGTTCGGATTTTAACAATCCTACGTCCACGACCCAAACAACTCAAATTCTATTGACGCTGATGACTTTACAACCCTAGATCGTGCTCACTGCATCGATCGATTACACCAGAAATCAAGAAGAACGAAGAACAATGAAAACACACACCGAACTCTCTGTATGTGAAAATGAGATGATCTGATCTAAAAATAACAAACACTTTGCGCGCGTATTTTTAAAGATGAGCTGGCTTCAACGTCTTGGTTGAAGTCGTCGCTGCAGAAGGCGATTCTATAAGTTAATCGCTTCCTCACTTCAAAGAATCGCTTATTTGACTTACGCGCCTTTTTCCTCATTGAGCTGCTTCATAACCAATCGAACAGTTTTGTTCTTCAGCTGAGAGTGATCTCGCTTGTTTTTGGCTCGATTTTGACACTTACAGACAAGTCTCTAGAAATGCTCTTTATGTTATCCTCTTATCTCTCACACAGGCAGAACTTAAGGGGAAGAGCTTCTTATGCAGAACTGCAGCTAGTTTTGTTTCTACACGCGTTGGAATCATATCAAAAGCTCCGTTATCGCCGAATGATCTTGGACTATCCAGGGAAGGGCTGGTGGGCTTATAATTGTAGGTTCTTATGTCCCAAAACTACCAAAACAGGTCAGGATTTACTACAAGAGTTCATGATGTAGTATGTGTTAATTACTTGAGTGTATGGTATGAGATTATCTTAATGTTTTACAGGTTGAAGTGCTACTGTCGCAAAGAGCTGATGCCTTGAAATGCATTGAGGTATTTCAGCTACTTTCCCTTTTTGATGATGATGTAATGAGCCTCGTTGTGGCTTTTGCATACGAGGAACAACAGACTACTAAAATTAGAAATAATTCGTACGTGTTGCTTTTTTTGCATGCAATAGGTTTCTGTTGATAGAGTTGCCATGAGATCATCAGAGGAAAGAGAAGAGGAGGTAAGCCAGGCAGCTGAGATTTCTAATGTGTACATACGTAGAGGAAAAGACACTCTTGTAATGACTAGCCGAGAGCTTATTGTAGGAAAAAGTGAGTCTTTTCTAGTACAAACTTTGTCACCAATCATCTAAACGGTGTTTAGATGTTGCTAACGAACACCTTCATCTGTGAGCCAGCTGCTTCTGAAAGTTTAGAGATCAACTCCAAAGTAAGCTCTGCCCTCGTCGAAATAGTACGGAGGATAAATACAAAACCCCGCTACATTCTTGCCAAGGTACTTTCCAGATATTACGTAAAAACTTAGCAGCAGCATTCTTGAACACGCATTTGATAGGATTTTCTTTCTTGTTTAATTTTCAGTAGCTTGACCATTATCTACTTTCTTTACCTCCAAGTCTCTGATGATCTCTACTCTATATACTTTAGTCAAATTATGTCAAAATTCTTTTCGTTTCACTATTACAGGGTGGAATTACTTCTTCAGATATTGCTACGAAAGCACTAGAGGCAAAAAAGCCAAATAGTTGGTCAAGCTCTTGCTGGGGTACCTCTATGGCAGCTCGGCCCTGAAAGCAAACACCCAGGAGTTCCTTACATTGTATTTCCAGGTAACATGAATAATATTTTCAAGTTCTTTTTGTATTCTATTCATTTTCATTTTCCTAACACAATCTCGTCACGCAGGGAACGTTGGTAATAGTGAAGCTGTGGCTGAAGTGGTAGAACGATGGACATTTCAGGGTCGTTTGTCGACTAAAAAGTTGCTACTGGTAATAATCTTTTCTCGAATTTGTATCATTTTTGTTCATTTGTGTTTTAACCAAACCTAATTAATATCTTTCACCTGCATTAGAGTGCGGAAAGTGGTGGTTATGCTGTTGGAGCTTTTAACGTGTACAATCTCGAAGGAGTTGAAGCAGTTGTCTCTGCAGCCGTGAACAACAAAGTCCCGCTATTTTGCAGGTTTTAGTTCGCCATAATGCTTCTACATTTTTTTACCATTAAAGTTTAAAGAAGTGGTGTACCGTAAGTATATATGCTTTTCTTCGCCCAGATCCATCCTAGCGCGTTGAAACGAGGAGGAACTCCATTGATTGCCTGCTGTATCTCTGCAGCAGAAAACTCCACTGTAAGTATCGCTCTGTTAGTGTCCTTATAATGCTAACCTGCAAGTTAATATCTATTGAGTGCCACCCCCTAAATTTCGGAAACAAAAAAGTTAATGTTTATCTTCCGTGCAAGAAATACCGTCGTGTTAGAAAAGGACAATTACGAACATGTGCAACTATTGTTTTTCTGTGTCAGGTTCCTATAACGGTGCACTTCGACCATGGAAGCTCTAAAACAGAGTTACTTGAATCTCTAGAATTGGTATGCTCCTCGAAACTCATCCCAAAACAGATTGCTAGTTATGCGAGAAAATCCGATGTTTTATTCTAAAAATCCAACTTGCCAGGGATTCGATTCGATCATGGCCGATGGATCGCACCTTTCCTTTGCAGAAACGTTGCGCTTACCAAATACATCTCAGACTCAGCGCATGCAAAAGATTTGATGGTCGAGGCTGAGCTGGGGAGACTTTCTGGGACGGAAGACGACTTAACTGTAGAACACTATGAAGCAAAATTAACCGATGTCAAACAGGTTAATTGCAGCTTCTCCAAAAAAGAAGAAAACAAATTTTCATAGAAGGAAAGAAAAAATCGCAGTCATGAATCTTATTGCTGTCTGAAAATGGTCTTACTAGTATTTCAAAATTTCAGGCGAGCGAATTCATCGATGCGACAAGCATAGATGCTTTGGCTGTCTGCGTAGGAAATGTACACGGAAAATACCCAGCTAGCGGTCCAAATCTCAGACTCGATTTGCTTAATGTAAGTAACAGTTTTTCAAAAGTCTATGTTGTCTCGAGCCATTAATAAGCTGTCACAACTCGTAAAATTTTCTTTCTTTTTTTTTTTCTTTAGGATTTGTACGAGATGAGTTCAAAGAAAGGAGTTCACCTCGTCCTTCACGGGCGTCGGGCTTGCCCGAGAACACCATCAAGGTAATGAAATTGACAGCTCATTCAAAGTGATTCGAAAATTTCCCCCGTATTTTGTCGCGCTAATCGATCGGACGACTGCTTTGTAATAAAAAGGAATGTATAAAACTTGGCGTGAGAAAGTTCAACGTAAACACCGAAGTGAGGAAGGCGTACATGGACTCGCTCTTAAAGTCTGATCAGAAAGATCTTATCATGTTATGTCGTCTGCAAAGGAAGCCATGAAAGCTATCGTTGCTGAGAAGATTCGCCTTTTCGGCTCGGTTGGAAAAGCCCGTTAAAGGCCCGGCCCAACATGTTCTATGACTATCTTACAAGATTCTGCCCTGTGTTTGTGTTTTGCAGCAAATCATTGTCCAGTTATTCGAGTTTATGTCGAGACGTTGATTCGATAAAAAGGAAAAAAAAGAAAAACAAAATAAGCATGGATTCCTTCCTATGTGATGGGAAGCCTAAATTTCACCGAACCTGTGTATTTTAGTTGGGCTTTTTTTCCCTTTTTTTAATGTCCAAGAAAAGATAATTATTGAGACTGCTAGCGGACTATTTCCTCGTCCACATGTGGCGTGTAGTGTCTATATATAGATATGTGCGTTTTCATTGGCTGACGTTCATTTCAGCCACTAAAGTCTAAGATTATCTGCTCGAAATAGAAAGAGTGCAAAAAGAGATCGGAGAAAATGGCGAGTGCGGCGGAGCTAACCTCGAACCAGACGAAGCAGTTGTCGGCGTACCTTCAGAACCCCGACGAAGTTCAGACGGTGTTCGATCGCTTCGATGCCAACGGCGACGGCAAGATCTATGCGGAGGAGCTTCGCGGCGTTATGAATGCTCTCTCTGGCGGCTCCAACGACGTCTCTGCCGACGAGGCGGCGCGTATGATGGAGGAGATCGATGTGGGAAATAATCCTTGTGATAGACTTTCCTTAATTAGCTTAGGATTAGCTTAAGATATGATTGTATTTTCCTTAGGAAGTGATTATCTTTTCCTTATTAGCGTAGGCTAAATTAGTCGCCTGATTGTAGGCATTTATTAGTTTCCATGTAAACTTCTATTTAAGCAATGCAAAGACTACAGAAAACGCAACAGATTCAGCAGCACCAAAACAAGATCGTAGTCACTGTGTTCGCGTGAGTTTATTTCCAACAACTGGTGTCAGAGCGAGTTTCATCCAGGGACCATGGGCGATGAGAGCAAGAAGCCGATGCCTCCGGCGTCGTGATCCAACGAATGATTCGTGAGGTGGGCGGCGGGAATAGCTACCCCGTTCTCACCAAGACCAATTACTCTGACTGGGCGCTCATGATGAAGGTGAAGCTGAAGGCGAGAGCGCTATGGAACGCCATCGAGAAGGGCACTGCCGATGAGCAGGAAGACATGATGGCACTCGATGCGCTGGTGAGTGCGGTCCCGCCCGAAATGGTGTCGACGATCGGCTCCAAGGAGACGGCCAAGGAGGCCTGGGACGCGATCGCGACCATGCGGATCAGGGACGATCGTGTGAAGAAGGCAACGACGCAGCAGTTGCGTCGCAAATTCGATCTCGCCTCGTTCAACGACGGCGAGATCGTTGAGGAGTACGCGCTACGCCTCAATGGCATGGCGGCGCACCTCACCACGTTGGGGGAGGAGATGGAGGAAAAGGAGATCGTAGCCAAGATGCTACGAAGTCTGCCTCCCCGCTTCAAGCAGATCGCGATTGCGATCAAGACCCTGCTCGATCCATCCACCATGACGGTCGCCGATCTCACAAGGCGATTGCAAGAGGCGGAGGAGGAGTTGAATGGACCCCCGACGTCACTACAGCACGAGGGCAAGTTATATCTCACTGAGGAGCAGTGGGACGCGCAACGAAAGAAGCGAGAGGCGGAGAACTACTCACGCGGTCGTGGCGCGAACAGAGGAGGCGGCCGACGCGGGCGCGGTCGTGGGCGAGCTGGCGAATCGTCGAGTGGGCCGGCTACTTCGAACAAGCGCGCAGGCGACGAGTGCCGAAATTGTGGGAAGCTGGGCCACTGGGCACGGGAGTGCTGGTCGAAGCCCAAGAAGGCGCAGGCCCATGCAGTCCACGAAGAGGAAGAGGCCTCACTTTGTCTCGCAAAGTGCTCCCCCATTCTCTCCCCACCGACGCCGCAATCGACGGCGACTTCGGCGACGTCGTCCGTGGCCCAGATCGATATCCGTGAAGAGAAGGTGTTCGCACAGGTCGGGGAAGAAGAAGAGGAACGGGAGGCGGAGACATGGGTCCTGGACTCGGGGGCAACCAATCACATGTTCGGGTCTAGGACCGCCTTCTCGAAGCTCGACGTGGCGGTACGAGGCACCATGCGGTTCGGCAACGACTCGGTGGCACGCATTGAAGGGCGGGTCACCGTCATCTTTGTGTGCAAGAACGGGAAGCTCCGTTCATTCGACGGCGTCTATTTCATTCCACGGTTGACGACGAACATCGTGAGTCTTGGCCAGCTCGACGAGGTCCGCTACAAGATCGAGATCGAAGATGGCGTGATGCGGATTCGGGAGCTCGGCGGTCAACTGTTGGCAAAGATGACGCGCGAGGCGAACCGTTTATACCTTCTTCGGATCAAGATAGCACCGGCCATGTGCTTAGCGGTGCGCGGGCGTGGCGACGAGGTGGCATGGCGCTGGCATGATCACTTCGGCCATGTCAATATGGTGGCGCTCCGGAAGCTAGCTCGGAGGAGCTGGTGCGCGGACTGCCGGAGATCGGACAGGTGGACCAGCTGTGCGATGCATGTCTGGCTGGGAAGCAGAAGCGCACCCCATTTCTGGCGAAAGCGGAGTATCGTGAGAAGCAGGACTTGAGCTTGTGCATGGCGATCTGTGCGGGCCAATCACACCAGCAACCCCAAGCGGCAACAAGTACTTCTTGTTGCTCGTCGACGACCCCAGCCGCTACATGTGGGTAGCTGCGATCCCTTCAAAGGATCGGGCCGCGGCTGCCATCAAGGAACTCCAAGCACGGGCCGAGGGGAGTACGGGCTGAAGCTAGGGGCGCTTCGGACCGATCGTGGTGGAGAATTCACGTCGATCGAGTTTGCGAAGTATTGCGGGGGAGAAGTGATACATCGCCAACACACTGCACCATACAGCCCGCAACAGAACGGCGTGGTCGAGCGACGGAATGGGATGGTAGTGGCGACAACGAGGAGTATGCTCAAGGCGAAAGGGCTGCCGGGGTGGTTCTGGGGCGAGGCCGTGACCACCGCCGTATACATCCTCAACCGATGCCCAACGAAGAGCGTGGACGGCATGACGCCGTTCGAAGCGTGGCATGGGAAGAAGCCAGCAGTGCATCAACTGATAACATTCGGCTGCATCGTCTACGTACGGAACACGACGCCGCATCTGAAGAAGCTTGCGACCTTTATTCGATTCGACTGGTTTGCATACGAGTTAATCGGGCGCACACGGAGATAAAGCAGAACATTGAGTTTACAGTTGTCATGTCAAAGCTGTTCAGACCGACCTCTAAGGCTTGAATAACTAGCAGGAAAATGGAAAGTTTTTCACTAAGGGGAAGTAAAGTCCCATTTTTTATACAAGGGTCATTACTCTTTTGATCTCATTACCTCATTGATGGTTTTCTTAGAATTTGGGACGTGGGACATAGAAAATCTGCATTAAAAGATGGGTTTCTCAACGTTATGTTGCTTTGTGCTGTCATCGAGAAATGTCTTTCAAGTGTTTGAATAAAGGTCTGTACGAGATTGTGGGCTTTAAACAACAAACAATGGTAGGCGAGTGCTCAGGGGTACGCCAAAAGATATCGAAATACATTTTGTATGAACAATGATTCATTGGTGACCATCAAGAAACTACAATGTTCGAGTTGGATGGGAATGAAACCGATGGGTTTTAGGGCGTTGTTCGACTATTTTCTCCTTACCGCTTAATGTGTTGTAATTCAGTTTCTTAGTTAGCTTCTGAACGTATGTGTTTTTCAGCTATTGTCTTATTCTGATAACATCAATGTTAAATCTTTATCTATTGGAAGATGGCTTTATATGTGGACACATATTTAATAATTTCGGATTCATATAGTCATACAAACTACTGTAGTCTTCCAAAATTGCAGTCGAACAAGTTAGCAGTCTTATATTTGTATGCAGCCTTACACTGAAGTAGTCTTCCGAAGTTCGCAGTCGTACACTTTTACAAATTACTGCAGTCATATGAAGTTAGCAGTCGTACACTCTTACAAGTTACGGCAATCTACGAAGTTCGCAGTTGTACACTCTTACAAAATACTGCAGTCTTCCAAAAATTGCCAAAGCGCAATTAAGTAGTCTTACAGTTCGCAGTATTACACTGAAGCAGTCCTACGAAGTTTGCAGTCATACAAATTGGTGCAGCCTTCTACAAGTGCAATCGCGCAAACAAGCAGTCTTACACTAAAGCAGTCTTACGAAGTTTCACAACAAGATCGAAACAAACTTCTGCATTACCATAGAAGTTTGGTATCAGACTTTGAATTTGATCTGCATCCTATGGATGACGCTGGTGTCTTATCTCATGATGATAACATAAAATATTGAGTCTAAGAATGGTACACTTCCGTTCGGAAGATATTATCTGAAATGTAATGTTGCAACATAGTATCATGGAGCCAATTCGAGAATCACCATTTATGTTATCTGGGACTAAAGCTTTTGAAAGTGATATGCATGATTTATGAGAAGAGATTTAATCTTTCTCTTATGAGCATATTATGAACATCAAAGAGGACGACACAGAAGATAACAGGTTCACCAACATAGTATACCGTGGTATTTTCAACACCATCGACCAACATACCGTATCGTCGTTTATTATGAATACGATGGTATTTGATGAAAACATGTTTCATCGTATTTAAATTAAGGAGTTGTATTACTTTTTCCGCTTTTAGTTACGAATGGAATGATTGATGTATATTATTGAAAAAGATAATCCATCTTAATTGAATAATTAGTCAATTTTCACAACAAAAATTACCCGTGCATCGCACGGCGGCAAACCTAGTTATGAATAAATGAACATTTCTTTCATTGGCCAACTCACACTCCTTCGTTCAATTCAACTCTACTAAGCCCATTTCTTTATCGGTTGTGGAGATGATTATTTATCCTAGTATTTCCTCGCGTGTGCTTAGAATATAATTTTCTTTTGTTACTCTCAATTTGAAATATATTATTTTCAACGTCAGATATATGAAATATAATTTTCAATGGGTAGAGATATAAGTATAATAAATATAAAATTCTTTAAAGTAATTAATTAACAAATATAAAGAGTAAATTGAAAATAAATGGCAGATCAAATGTGGCCGTTTATAGCCGATAAATAATGTTGTTCTCTTCTCAATGAAGGTAGAGTTGAGCCAATAAGGTGACGTACCACGGAAACAATCTGACGTCATAAGTCTTGGTCGTGATTCAAGAAATCGATGAAAACCTCGCACGAGGTCAAGCTCTCCCGTCCTAAGATCGTAGGCCAATAGGCCGTAACAATGTTGGAGGTAGACAACGTCCGGATCGAAGGGATCGAAAAATTTGGGACACGAACTTCGCAAGCCGCTGACAAGGAACGCCGCCGGTCCCACCGTACCAGTAACTCACGTACCGCGACACGCTCCACGTCGTCCCATCCTCCTCGAGTACCCATAGTTTGAAACGAACCTCCTTTTCGTCCCTCACATAGTAGTTCTCCAAGCACCTCAACTTGCCCGAGGCCACGGACAGGCGTCGGGCCACGTTATACGGTGCCAACCCTTCGACCGCGTCGGCGGGAAGGCCGATCACGCGCACGTCGTTAGGGTTTTCGTAGGGATCGTACGCGATTATGCCGACGTCGGAGACCCAGTGCAGCGCCCGATCGAAGGCGGTCGGGAGGATCCCGCAGATGTCCCTTTCGTGGATCTTCGAGTGTACGACGACGTAGTTGTTCCACTCTTGGGTTTCGGAGGCGTAGACGCTGAACCGAAGGCGATTGGTTCCGAGGTCGGGAACCAAAGGACAACCCTGTAGCTCTCCAGGACGTCGTCAACGACCCGAGTCACCAATCCCAAGCCCCATTGCCATCGGAGCGTACGCGGTTGGGGCGACGGAATGGGGGGCAGACAGATCATCAGACGCGTGAGGGGATTCCATATGTAGTAGAGGTTGCAAGAAACGTAGTAGAGTGCGACGGCGATCCTCGGGCAAGAATGGTAGACCAAGCCGAGGAGGACTGTCCCGTCGTTCTCTCCCAGAATCGTTAAGGTTTCATGCTCCTTCCTCTCGTGGTGGTTGAGGGAGGAGAGGCAGAGCTCGCCGACGTCTCGCCTCGAGCGGAATTGCTCTGGGAGATCGTATGTGATGATTCGGTCGGCCACGCGTTCTCCGAGGCGGGACCAAGACGGAGGGAGGCGGGAATGGCAGGCGCGGACAAAGGACGGGTCTGAAATAAGACGAGCCCATTGCTTGCTGACGAGCTTGCACCTAATCACAAACTTGGGAGGGAGGCGAATCAAGATGTTTGACAGCAGCTCGTCGGGAATATGATGAATGACAACTGCATTTTTCGGTGGCTCCATCTTCGATTCTAAACATCTGGATGGGGGAAAAAAATCCTGACCTCACAATATTTTCATTCCTTTTTTTCCTTCTTTTCCACCGGATTAAATCATCATTACAAAGATCACTCAATTAAAATCACACCCAGTTGTGGAACAGGTACGTGTGTAAACAGGCATAATTGTCTCCAACACACACACACCCACACACACACACACACATCTTTGGTTAATTTCCCTCGAAATTATTAAAATTAACGAAAAAAGGTACTCACTTGACGGTCTGGTGGGTACGTTGCTTGTGCACCTGTACGAACGAAGGAGCCTGATTCTCGGTGCGGAAGCTATATGCTCGAGAAGACGCAAAAGGAACTCCGCCATAAATTAACCAAAAAAAAAAAAAGAACCCAACTTTTGTTCTTCTAGTATTGATTGATGAATGGGAGACGACCCAAAATAACGCCTTTTATATGATTAAAGCCCCGAAATTTGAGGGGAATTTTGATAAAGAGGAACGATTCATAACAGTTTTTAAAAAAGGGAACGTGGTTCAAAATGACCAAAATACCCTTACTAGAAACTGGTTAAGAAGATTAATTATGAAAAAATTACGGTTTAAGAGATTTATTAACTGGACAACTAACCGAGAAAATTATTCGAGTGAGATATCAATTCGAATAGGTTATTAGAATAACATATTCAATGCATACGACTACTCGAATATTATGCGTGACTCATTTAATAAATTAAACGATTTTCTGCATAATCCGAATAAATTTAACGAATTCATCTTTCGAGTTTGAACTCGAATAACTTACTCGAATAAAAACTCGAATAATATTAATTTTATAAAAGGCGAAAGGTTAACACAGAATAACATTCGAACCCTTAACTCTTAAACGAACGGCTATTCGAAGTTCTTCTCCCACTCGGAAAATCGAAAACGCAAACCAGACGATCATCAATGGCGAAAACTAAAACCAAAGCGCCGTCTGTGCCTCAACGCAACTGTGTTGATGAGCAAATCGAAGACGGTCGTGTCACGGTGAGTTTTCGGTTTAATGGGTTTTGGGGTTTTGTGTTCGTATAGTTAAATCATTCATTTCTCATGTTAAATCGGTCGATTTTAATGTTAAATCGTTGGGTAAACGTCGTAATCGATCGATTTTTTGTGTAATTCGTGATTTGAGATTATTCTAGTTTTTATTCGAGTAATTTCTGTTAGAATACTATTTATCGTTATTCGAGTCGCGTTTTACTCGTATAGTTACTCGAATAACAGAGAATTTTGGTGGTTTTTTTGCATTTTCAGATCTATTTTCCGACGAAACTGCCGATGGAAAATTTCTACCATGCCACCCTTACAGTGAACGCAAAGTACATGTTAGTATCAGAACGCATTCGTACCTTTTTGAACGAAGATGAATTGGAGGAGATGGTCAACAGGACTCAGTTCGGGAATCTCATAAAGGTGGCCCGTAACCACTACAACTCGAATATGATTTTGTGGTTTTTGATGAGCCGACAAGTGGAGTATATGCCTGAGTCGCAGGAGTTTTGGATGGTCGTTCGTGGGCGACCATTACGATTTTCGTTGTCGAGTATTGCCTAATTACGGGGCTCGATTGTGGCGCTGCCGATCCGGTGATACCGTCATCGAACGGGTTTACAGCGAGGCATTGGCCTGGTATGATTATCCTATTCTTTTTTTTATCGTTTTGAATCTTTTTTACAAATGATTTCAAAAACTAACGTTTGTTTTATGGCTCGTAGGCAAGCCCGTTATATATTTTCACGATTTGGATGTAAGAATGAATGAAATGATGCGTAATGATGCCGCCGCCGGTGGAGGTTCGGGTGTGAATATCGAGAAATTAAAGATGGCGGCGCTTTATTTTGCAGTCGGGGTACTAGGGAAGTGCCGTGTGAAGAAGGACTTGGTCGTTACGAGCGAGTGGCTCTCTCTAGTGGAGGATTTTGATCGCTTCAACGAATATCCTTGGGGAAGGATAGCTTTCGAGGAGGTCGTTTATGGTCTGAACAAAGACCTGTTGGAGAAGCACATTGACATGACTTCGAAGGGAAAAATCATTACAACCTTCGATATTAGCGGCTTCGTCCAACCGCTTCAGGTAAGTAATTTTGCTTTATTTAAGCCATATTATATTTTTTTAACTTATATTTACTTTCTTTTATCAGGTTCTGGCGTACGAGTGTTGGCCGAGCGTCGGGGGCGAATTCACTGTGAGGAGAACCGGTGATCGACTCCCGATACCCCGAATATGCCATTGGAAGACCAGATTTTTCGCCAAGAGTTCTGCTCCGTCGTGGGAAGCGGTCGAGCGTGCATTCATGCCGGGCAGATCGATGTAAGTATATATGTTTATTTATAATATAGAATTTTAGAGTTGTTCATCGCTAATTAGAATGAGATATTTTAACTTGTACAAATACACAGGATGTGCGGTGTTGGCTTACACCAACCGATGTTGAAGTCAATTCAAGGCACTTTCGCACGGTCGCCGGCTTTTATGGCAGCAGGGATGACGCCGTAGCCCAAAGGATAGTGGAGCATCTGCTAAATGGGATGGCAGTCTACTGCAGTGACCATCGGCTTGCTCCATCTCCTCCTCCGCGGTCTCCTCCTCCGCGGTCTCCTCCTCCGCGGTCTTCTCCTCCGCGGTCTTCTCCTCCTCTTCCGCAGTCTACTCCTCCTGCTTCTTCTAGCTCAGTAGTCGCCCATATCGATAGAAGAATGGACAGGCTGGAGGCTGAGGTTAGGGAGATCCGAACGGAGATTAGGGAGCTACGTTCGATCGTGCTCGAGGGTATGTCTTACTTGATATGTTTATTTTATAAATTATATTGATATTACGTAATACTTAATACTCCCGTTTTGTAGTCATCGAGACCCTGAGGCCGACAACGGTACGGGATATTGCGAGGTCCTATGATCGGGACACGCCTCCTTCGCCGCGGTTCGGGAGGACGCCGAACGAACCCGACACGACGAATGTGCCGGAGACGGGGAGGGCCGAGGGCCACCAGTGGTTGAGACGACGGAGACGGGGGTCGTGGCCGGTGGGACGGGGACGGGGGTCGTGGGCGGTGGGACGGGGATGGGGATCGCGGCCGAGACGACGGGGGTCGTGGGCGGTGGGACGGGGATGGGGATCGCGGCCGAGACGACGGGGGTCGTGGCCGGTGGGACGGGGATGGGATCGCGGCCGAGACGACGGGGTCGTGGCCGGTGGGACGGGGATGGGGATCGCGGCCGAGACGACGGGGATGGAGGACGACGCCGCTTCGACCACGACGGAGAACGTGGCCGGGCTATACGGTACAAACGGTTAAGACCCCGGACCGCCGTGCTCGCTACAAAACGGGATCAGCCTGATCGCGAGAAGAAGAAGGCGAAGGTCCTGACGAGTCCGTATATGCCGTTGCCGGACTCGACCCCTCCAGCTACAAAACCTCGCCTGAACAACTTAGAGCAATTCATTGAGTCGAGGATTAAAAATTGGGAGGCGGTAAGGGTGGAGTTGGAAAGAATGGGCCCAAAAGATGAACGGGCAGGCATCGTACAGTCTTATGATGTGAAATTCTTCAAAGACTTGTCTACTCAAAGAATTTGGCTCTCGGATGAGGTATGTTCTTTTAGCTCAATACGTTCTACCTAATTAATTATTTCGATTAATAACTTATTATGCTATTATTGCAGCACGTCATCGAGGTATTCCACGGTTTTATAGCGATGCAAGACCGCTTTGGGCTTCCCGTGGAGAGAGTGGCCTTCATGAGTACCAATTTTCCACAATTGGTACTGTTTGAGTCCACCAAACCTCGCCCGTGGGATATGTCGTCGTTCGAACGACATGCTACGGGACAATACAATCACCCGCACAAGCCGTCACTCCACTGGAGCGAAGCGGAGGCTGCCGTCATACCGTTGGGGTACAATGCTCATTGGGTGCTTCTGGTCGCACGGTTCAAGGAGAGAACCGTTCAGATTTTGGACTGCGACCGGGGTGCTGACAAGGACATGAGGTTCATAAAGCCATACGTCGAACCCCTCTGCGAGTTGATACCTCTGATGCTTCAGCACATCGTGTAAATGACAATCTTGCGAACTTTACATATGCGCGGTGCGGCAAGTTCCCTCAGGGGAAGATCAGGTAAGTATCATTTGTCTTACTTTTTTTTTTGCAAAGTTCATTGTCTAGATTTTGAAATTGTTCTATTTTTTCGGACAGCGGGGAGTGTGGTGTATACATGCTCCGGGCGGCTATGTCGATGATGTTCGGTAAGAGAGATGATCTCTCCAAACTGAACGACGAAAAGTTCGCTTATTTAGATTATTTTTGGTTGTTAGTATTTGGTTTAACAACTGGAATGTTTGAACAGTTTTTAGAATATTTTTGGAATTGTTGAACTGTTTTTGTATGATCGTTAGTTTTTGAATGGATTGTTGAGTATTTGTATGGATTTTGGGGTTGTTCAGTTTGGTTTCTGGTTAGTTCAGTTTCACATGCAGTTATTTTTTTTCAAAACTTTCTGTTATTCGAGTAAATCTAACACTCGATAATTGTACCTTATACGAATACCTTATTCGATTTTATTCGAGCAAACTTATAACTCGAATAATATAGAAACAACGAAAGAATCTAAGTGTTATTTCAACGTTCTCTGTTATACGAGTTACATTATTAATTCGTATTACAATATCGTATTCGAGTAACGTCTCCGACTTTATTCGAGTTCATCATGACACTCGAATAATGTATACGTATGGATATACGAATTACTACACATTATTCGAAGCCTCTATTCCATTATATTCGAGCTAACTCGTAATTCGATTAAATAAAACAACCAAAATTTTCTTATTATTGTAATCATGAAAAAGCTAAATGTGTTTCTTTAAAGTAATATAGTTGTTGCAGATTCATGAAAGTAAATAATATTAAAAATGAAAAAAAAGTCATCTTTACCAAATGTTTATATGAATAACACATTGATAACAATTCTATATTAAAGTATAATGTACCAACGTACTCCATTATATGTCATGAAAGCTTTTTGTCGAAAATTGTTTATCTTCATCAAGCGACTTATTAACAACATCAAGGCCCTAAAACATCAAAATATTGATATTTCTTCATCTACGTATTGAGATAATTAAAATTCTTTATACAAAAAAAAAACCTCGAATAAGTTTCGAATAGTAGTACTTTATTCGGATAATGTTTCCGAATAAAGTTGTCAGCTCGAATAAGTTCTAGTTGAATAAACTTCTAACTCGAATAAAATAGAAACAACGAAAACATCTAAGTGTTATTTCAACGTTCTCTGTTATACGAGTTACAATATAACTCGTATTAATATATCATATTCGAATAACATATACGACTTTATTCGAGTACAACATGTTACACGAATAATGTATACGTATGGATATACGAATTAGCGTACACATTATTCGCATCCTCTTCCATTTTATTCGAGCTGACTCTTAACTCGAATAAATTAGAAACAACGAGAACAGCTAAGTGTTACTTCATCGTTCTCTGTTATACGAGTTACATTATTAATTCGTATTAAAATATCTTATTCGAATAAGTTTTCCGACTTTATTCGAGTTCGTCACGCCACTCGAATAGTGTGTACGTATGGATATACGAATTACTACACATTATTCGAAGCCTCTATTCTACTTTATTCGAGGTCAAACTTTACTCGAAAAACAGTGAATAATAAGCAATTATTTAGCCAAATATGAATATTCCCAACGACACAATCTCAAAGTATCCCTAACAACATACTAAAACGTCATACATCAAAATATAATTAGCGTCTACCACCAAACTCACCGACGGATGGAAACCTTCTTTCTTTTCTCCGACCACGCCTTGCTACGAACCGAGGTGGCAGCACCAATTGATCCACGGTATCCCATTCGGCTTGATCCGGAACCGGCAAAACTCGTCCATGATAAGCAAACTGCCACGTTAGGACAGAATAATAAGCCGAACACAACGGGTAGAAAGACCGTGTTCGCTCGTAGACTCGCTGCGATTGCATGCGAACAAGGAATCCTATCGATGTCGAATTGGCGGCACGTACATGTCTTCGATTGCAAGTTAACGACGGCACGACTCCCTGAAGATCGGACATCATACTCTTGCGGAGCGATTTCGCTAACTTCATACCCTTGACTTTGCGTATACCTTTCACGGATTATTGTCTCCACCGTCGGGGTAAACTGTGTGGTTGCTTGAATAGACTGCTGTCTGTATCTAGCAACCAATCAGTCGTCATCCTCTGTATCGATTCCAGAAGCGCAATGATCGGGAACTTTCTCTCTTCACGGAGTCTTGCATTGATCGATTCCACTCCGTTCGTAGTCATGATGTTTATAGCGAGTTGTCGGAGAATAAGCTCGACTCCATCGTTCCTTAGTAGCATTTGCTTCCAAATATGCATGGGCCGCAGGAAACATTTTCTCAAAATCCCTATATTGCGAATCAAAGTCGCTTTGCTTGTATAATTTTGCAATCCGTATGAATGTCTCAGTCGCACCCTGCTTCTTACACCGGCCTTTCATATTTTGCGATAGATGCCAAATACAATGACCGTGGTGTGCATGACTGTAGACATTTGCAACGGCGGCTTTGATTGAAGGAGCTCTATCGGATACGATAACAAGATCATCCTCATTGGGTACGACGCGCCAAGAGCTCGTTCAGAAACCACGTCCAAGCGTCTATCGACTCCACATCGTCAATTATACCCCAAGCTAAAGGAAACTGATGTTTGTCGCCATCCTCTGCTGATGCAATGAGTAACGTACCGTTATACTTTCCTTTCAACCAAGTACCGTCGATGCAAACAACCTTCCTCATATGACGGTATCCCGCAATACAAGCACCGAGGGATAGGAATACGTGTTAAATCTCCGCTCATCGTCTAGATATAGACTCGCTATGGTTCCCGGATTCACCTTCTCAACATCGACAGGTATGACGGAACCAACTTGTAACTCTCATCGGGGTCACCTTTCATTGCATTTTGTGCTAAAATGCCTCCTTTCCATGCTTTGAGTATGAAACTTCGATCCCACGATTTCTCATCATTGTTTGAATTAGTTTAGGGGCCGGTGTACTTGTAGAACCCTGAAAAGATTCAAGAAGCATATCACTCACGGAGGTTGATGATGCTTGAGTGAGTCTTGCATTTCCGATTTGCAAGGTCGCACGTATGTGTGTTGCAATATGTACGAACTGAGAATAACGACTGTATCCTTATTCCTTGCCGTCCATATCCTCCAAGTACATCCCACCTCTTTGCATCTCACGCCGTAGTACGATCGAGAAGATTTATAATCTTGACCTCGAAGCATGCATCTATAGCAAGTCTTTGGATCCTCTTCTTGACAGCCCTCTTATCCTCAATATTCATCACCGACTTTGATGGTAGAACCGTCGGTAAAAGAATAACGATCACTAGGAATAATTTACATTTTCCTCCTCCTCCTCCTCCTCATCATCCCTGTCTGCATCTTCTTCGTTTACGCCATCAAAATTGATGTGCATGTTCTGCCGTGTAACAATATTCTCGTCAGAGTTGAAGTGCACGTTCGCACGCCTCATTGTGACCTTCACCCCCCATAATTCACATCTTCGTCTCCACCAAAGTCGATGATACGTCAAAATAATCATCGTTGTAACCACCTCTACCGCTACGAACCTCAATTGGAACAGGACCAACTTCATCATCCGCAAGAGCTTGACGTGCAAGGTCGCAGGGAGTCCAATTTCCACACGGAGAATTGGTCTATCCATTGGACCCCCTAAGTAAATATAACCCTTCAATTCTCGATCATTCTTTATATACAATGGAGCACAACCTTCCATACCTCTCATATATAGTTGATAACTAAACTTTAACTCCGGCCTCCCGCTTAAGCTAATAGACTCATATATTTCGTTTCGCAGATCCTCCAGCAAACAACAATCAACAATCGAACCCAATGGGCTTTATATTTGTTCCCATCCTTGGAACCCAACTATATCTACTATCATCCCCAACTATCCATTCTCCATCGTAATCAATCATGATGCTGGTCGGCATAACTGCATATAAATAAATAAATAAATCATAAAAAAAAACTATAATTTACAAATGAATTATTCGAATAAATCTAATATTCGAAAACTTAAACATATTCGTGTAACATATTCGGATACGAGAAAAACCGAATAACAAGTTCGAATTACTCTTAATACTTCAAAAACTTATTCGAGTACAAATAATTATTCGAATAAAGTTCGATTAGGCATAGTCTTTTACGAACTAAGATAAATCGAAAATTTATTTCGTATAAATTTGATAACTAATTAACATTATCCGAGTAACAGTATTCGATATATTCGAATACGTGTCCGAATGGAGTATAACGTAGGAATTTATTCTAATTCCTTTTTCGAACCATAAATATTCGGATAATTATTCGAATAATCGGAAAAAACGAAATTTTCCTTCAAATTCGCACAGATTACCATGGAAATGCTACCCATAACTACCCATTGCTGCGAAATCTAATACCCGTGCTCGAAATGTAAAATGTCGTTAACATGAACGAAACTTGCAATGCCCGATAATGTAAATGCGATACATGAATTTTGCCCCATTACTTACTGTATATGAGCTGAAAGAACGAAATTGAGATTCTT